>ML250067.1:0-126995 GCA_005239495.1 Nicotiana undulata | reverse complement strand
CCCCCCCCCCCCCCAATAACTAAACTACACGAGAGGTCCTTCAATACACTCACAACTCGAGACAGAAGTCAAACACTCAATAATCCTTGCTACATATCCATCCAATTTTTTTTTTCACAATCAAACAATCTGGACTTATCTCACCATCGAATCACACTCGCCCCATAGTCATCCAGTCACAAAATCCCACTAATGAGGACACAAATGGACATATAAGTCCCAAATGCACGTGCTCACACAATCGAAATCTCAGCACTCAAGTCACAAACAGAAACCCAACTTCAAGTCCTCCAGACTGGCCCATTGTCAACATGCTAAAATCACATCTCGCACCTCACCTGTGGAAGTCACAAGCCGTTGATGGATTCGAATACATGAAAGTAATTCAAAGAGTTACGCCTTTGGCTGAATAAATGGATTCGCACGACAAGAATTAAAGAATGTGGTATTTCCTAAAGGTTCTGCAGCCTCTCGAAGATAAGTACAGAAGACTCTGTATCGATCCACAAGACTCTACTAAACCTGCTCATGACTTGTGAGACCTTTATAACTTAGATCTCTAATACCAACTTGTCATGACTCAAAACGCCCAATCGTGATGGCGTCTATCGTGAAATCAGGCAAGCCACACATTTCATTTACTTAAAGTGGTTTTTAGGAAAATCACTATATATACAGCAAGAGTCTCGTTTTCTAAAGCATTAAAAATGTTTAACCACATTAAAATCCAACTAAACAAATCCTCGATCTAGTGTCATCGAGTCACGATCTACTACAAAATAAAATTCTCGCAAAACATAAGTAGACAACATAGTATGAAATAATAAAAATGCGATAGGGAGATAAAGAAGGAGAAGTCGAGGCGGCGATCGCCAGCTACTACCTCAAAGACTCTTGAGAGAAACTCTGACAGCCAATCAGCAACCACTACTGGGTCCTGATATACCTGGATCTGCACATAAGGTGCAGCGGTGTAACGTGAGTACACCAACTCAGAAGTAACGAACCCAAACTATGGGCTGAGAGGTAGTGACGGACTAAACCTCAGTGGATATATCAAGAATCAGTGTACAGAAAATTTAGGCATGTTTGCAGTTATCTAACAGATAATAAAACAGGATAAGTTCAGGTACGAACAATAAACCATGTGTAACTCAGTATACTCTACATACCAATGAATCAACTGTATAAAAATTCTCACAGTGCTCCCACTCTCATATGCAAGTCCACTCCGTACTGTATAAGGCTCGCGGGCCCTGGGAAGATTCATCCCAGAATATATACACATGTGACCGTAGTCACTCAGTACTGAGGAAGGCCGATCCAGCCCTATGGAGAAGATCTATCTCCAAATAATGATACACCTCACAATCACTCGGTACAGTATATGGCTCAACGGCCCAGGGAAGGCCTATTGGCTCACGTGCGCATTCGAATACATGAAAGTAGTTCAAAGAGTTACGCCTTTGGCTGAATAAATGGATTCGCACGACAAGAATTAAAGAATGTGGTATTTCCTAAAGGTTCTGCAGCCTCTTGAAGATAAGTACAGAAGACTCCGTATCGATCCGCAAGACTCTACTAAACCTGCTCATGACTGATGAGACCTTTATAACCTAGATCTCTAATACCAACTTGTCACGACCCAAAACGCCCAATCGTGATGGCGCCTATCGTGAAATCAGGCAAGCCACAAATTTCATTTACTTAAAGTTGTTTTTAGGAAAATAACTATATATACAACAAGAGTCTCGTTTTCTAAAGCATTAAAAATGTTTAACCACATTAAAGTCCAACTAAACAAATCCCCGATCTAGTGTCACCGAGTCACGATCTACTACAAAATAAAAATGTCGCAATACATAAGTAGACAACATAGTCTGAAATAATAAAAATGCGATAGGGAGATAAATAAGGAGAAGTCGAGGCGGCGATCGCCAGCTACTACCCCGAAGACTCTGAAAGAAACTCTGACAACCAATCAGCAACCACTACCGGGTCCCGATATACCTGGATCTGCACGTAAGGTGCAGGGGGGGTAACGTGAGTACACCAACTCAGAAGTAACGAACCCAAACTATGGGCTGAGAGGTAGTGACGGACTAAACCTCAATGGATATATCAAGAATAAGTGTACAAAAAATTTAGGCACGTTTGCAGTTATCTAACAGATAATAAAACAGGATAAGTTCAGGTACGAACAGTAAACCATGTATAACTCTACATACCAATGAATCAACTGTATAAAAATGCTCACAGTGCTCCCACTCTCATATGCAAGTCCACTCTGTACTGTATAAGGCTCGCGGGCCCTGGGAAGATTCATCCCAAAATATATACACATGTGACCGTAGTCACTCAGTACTAAGGAAGGCCGATCCAGCCCTATGGAGAAGATCTATCTCCAGATAATGATACACCTCACAATCACTCGGTACAATATATGGCTCAACGGCCCAGGGAAGATCCATCACAGAATACGTATACACATCCGTACAGTACGATTTAGTCGGGTTTTAAATATCCATTGACACCACCCATATGCACGTCCATTCGACCTGGTTGTGATTTGTTGTGAAAAGTATAATTCTTTTGTCACCACAACTTGACTACAGACCATCAATGAAATTCAGTAGACAATGCAATGTCACCTACAACCATAACAAGGACATTTAGTATACAATTTTTGTTTCTTCTAGTCGCATTATTTTAAACTAGAACTAAAATTGTAAAAGAATTTGTACACAATCAAATTACCCAAAAAATAATACTTTTCTCATAATAAGTGAAACAAGTTACTCAAAAAACAAAGCAGGAGAACTTGCTATAATTCAAAAGTAAAAAAGAATCAAAGGCTCTACAAGAAAAGTATGAATTGCATGGGAATTTTCCTGTGGACTATATTGGAAAATTCTCTGGTAATTTACTTTCTTGCGGATTGTTCTACCAAAAAATATCCGATGAAAAAATCTTCGCAGATAATTATTACATGCGAAATTTAAAATCTCCAAGTACATTACCTAGAGATTTTTAATCTGCATGTAAATTACCTGCGGATTTATTCGCATGAACTACTAAACATTCGCAAGAAAGTTTTGGTAAAAGTTCATGAAAAATGAGGAAATTTCTTGCAGATTTTCCGCAAGTAATCCCTATGAAAAGTTTCAACGAATTTTCGGCAAATTTTTTTGAAAAAGAGATTTATTATTTCGTTTACATAATTTAGTTTATTCATATTAATTCTTTTGTTACTACAGTAATTCCGGGATATATTAACATTTAACACCAATATTCTCTTCCTTACTTTTAAATTATCAATTAATTTCTATAATTCTGTAATTATATTTGTTGGATTTTCATAACACTAATATGTCTTGCTTTATCAAACCCACCCTACGGAAAACTGCCATGGCCCATGATATTCGTCCGCTCCCTGAAATCCACAAACTCAATTGCCCCAAAACGCCGGAAGATCGAACGCTCTATCTGATATTACGTTGCCTACTATAAAGAGAGACTAAATTGCTGAAAGTCATATCTCTTCCAAAATCAGGATGTAAAATTATTTTTTTCTCTATCTTTTGGTTGTTTGAAGAAAGATACAGTAAGAATAATTTTTTCAAGTATAACCAAATGGATCAAATAAAGATAATTTTAATTACAAATTGACAGTTCATAGCATGTGTATTTTGTTTTCCTTCGAGGAACACAATTTTGGACATTATAGGTCTTATGTAAGAAAAAATTGATAATGATACATTTATATACCTTGAATAACACATTAATTTTTCTATATAATAATTTCTTTAAACAAGAGGTAAACACACTTTACATGGTAAAGTAATTGATAAAGATTATTAGCTAATTCTAACCATGTACAAAAATGCATGACATTGCCATCAGTAAATAAATTAAATAAATATGATAACTTTATTGACAATTCTATCAATATTGTTGCTTAA
Organism: Nicotiana undulata; assembly: GCA_005239495.1. Lineage (NCBI taxonomy): Eukaryota > Viridiplantae > Streptophyta > Magnoliopsida > Solanales > Solanaceae > Nicotiana > Nicotiana undulata. The sequence continues at coordinate 123,033 of ML250067.1, read as the reverse complement.
TCCTTTTTTCTTTTCAACACTTTTTTAGAGTGAGATTATTGCATAATAATTTCTATGACTTGAAAAAAGGAAGTAAATATTTAAAAATAATATTCACTTCTAGTATCAGTAGCGTTTTCTATATTATTATACTTTTACTTTCTTAAATATATATATATATAATTTTTTTTTTTAAATTTCCAAGTAAATCTACTGGTAAGTAAATCCTTAAGTCGCTCCCCATTAAATAATCTCCAGCTAAACTTGTAGCAGCAAAATCCCCGCGTAAATCACCAAGTAAATCCTCCAAAATAAGAAGAGTTAATCGGGTGAATCCGTAATAATAAACTCCCCAAGTAATTCTCCAGGTAAAACAAATCCCCAAGTAAATCCTCAAGAAATAAATCTCCAGCTAAATTCGTATAATAAAAATTCCTAGGTAATACCATAGATAAGTATATCCTAAGGTAAATACCCAAGTAAGTATCCCTAGCAAAATCCGCACGTAAATTTACCTACGGATTATCTTGCAAATTGACAAAGGAATTTATTTTTGTTCATTATTTGCGAATTTACCTATGAAAACGGTACTTGTAGATTAATCTCCCAAATAATTCCCCATGTAAAATTTTGTGCAAAATGGTGCCAATTTTACCTACGGATTTCCCTGTGGAAAAAATCTTTACCTACGAATTTCCCCGGACACCGATTCTCGGTGCCTATGGCGCTGGAGGCAGAAGTTCCCAGAAGCCCTCGACCAAGCTCGAACAACACCTATCGGCCCTCAGTCACGATTTAATGAAAGGTTAAGTTCGACCAAACTCAAACAATACCTATTGGCCCTCGACCACGATTTAATGAAGGGTTAAATTCGACCAAGCTTGAACAATACCTATCAGCCCTCAGCCACATTTTAATAAAAGGTGAAGTCGACCAAGCTCGAACAAAACCTATCATTCCTTGGCCATATCTTAACTAAGAGACATATTCGACGTGTATAAACAAAGGGTTGATATGACTCACGGTTATTCGGCTCAAAGGCTATGGCCACCTAGAGGATGAAAACACTAAAAAGGATAAAGAAGATAAACATACAAGTACAGAGACAAAATGCAAAAATGAAAAAGGTACATGTAAAACAAAAATCAACTTTTCTATTCATATTCAGGTGAAGAGCTTTTTACAAAAGCACTTGAAGACGCCTACAAAAAACACACAAAAAGATTAACACAAAAACAAATGGCCATAACCATCCTGGCCTTCGGCATCCTCTCCATCCTCGCCCGGAGGGTAAGAGGAATCATACCAAGCACCATTAACGAGCTGGTCTACGCCCTTATCATTATCCTCCTCAGAACCAGGCAGAGGTGTGGCAAGATCATAATCACAAGCGAGCGAAGCCTCACAAGCTTTGACTCAAGCTTCCTCCAGATCTATCCCAAAAATAGATCTCGTCGTATGAAAATCACGGAGCACATCAACCGGGCTTCATCATGGATCCACTCCTCGTACATCTCCCGATGAACGTTATGATACTCAGAAGCATTCAAAGAAGTGGGCCGCGCAAGAAGTTGAGCCTTCTCAGCTTCGAGAGCAGCAACTTGATTATGCAGCTTGAAGTTTTCCTTGTCTAGCTCCCCGATCCTCTCCTCAAGCCGCTGCTCCTTAGCCCTACCCACTGATAGATCATCTTCCCACTCAGAGCGGAGAGTCCTGTTCGCCAGCTCGATAATGTCAATCTTTCTCCGAACGTCCAGTCGAGAAGATTCCTTCTGCTCTAGCATCTAATGTTTCTCAGCGACCACCCCTCCCCCCCTCCCCCTCCCCCCGAGAGTATCTATATCAAGCTGGCATCCATCTAACTAGATTTTCAGTTAAACCAGCTGAGTTTGGAGGTCGCTGCATTGCGCCTCCACGCCTTTACTTAGCTCAAGCTTTTATTTTGTTCTCTTCAACGCCTCCTAGAGAACCCAACTCTTCTTTTGTCCTCTTTAACGCCTCCTCGAGAACCCTGAATCTTCCCAACATAGCTATCAGCTCCTCATATTCCATCTCGCGCAACTGCCTCTGAAGGTCTTGGTACTCTCCATGGTACTTTTCATACTTACATTTCAACTTAACGTAAATTTCTTTACGTCTTTTCTCCCTCCGAGCACTCTCAATTTCCAGAATGACTTCTTGAAAATCAAAGAAAAACCAGAAGTTAGAACTTAAAAATAAGTTGATGCAAAAGGAAAAGAACGGACAACAACCATACTACCCTCAGAGCTAGACCGACAATGTTCTTCGACAAGGTACTGTCAGTTATAACCTTGAGGGTCTCACCCTCGGTACCGGAATAGAGAGGGCTGAGGGTAGGAACCACCTCTTCGGTATTTCTCAGCAAATCACAATCCTAGGATGGTCCTCGATCCCCCTCCATCCTTACCTCGATCTGGGTGTGCCTCTCATCGATCATCCTAAGATTGTCAGGGTCCATGTCGGAACCTCACTTATCGCCCTCATCAGAGACGTCATTTCACTTGCCCTCGTCAGTTGCTGTCAGCTTAGAAGATCAAGCCTCTTCTTGCCCCGTTAGTGCTGAGCCGTCGACGAGTGGCCTCTCCACGACCATCCCCCCTCGGTACACACTTGCACGCCCACGTTCACCTCATCTAGAAGCTTGAGCATTAAAGAGGACAAAAGAAGAGCTGGGTTCTTGAGGAGGCGTTGAAGAGAACAAAATAAAAGCTTGAGCTAAGTAAGGGCGTGGAGGCGCAGTGCAGCGACCTCCAAACTCAGCTGGTTCAAATGAAAATCTAGTTAGATGGATGCCAGCTTGATATAGATACTTTCGGGGGGAGGGGGAGGGGGGGAGGGGTGGTCGCTGAGAAACATTAGATGCTAGAGCAGAAGGAATCTTCTTGACTGGACGTTCGGAGAAAGATTGACATTATCGAGCTGGCGAACAGGACTCTCCGCTCTGAGTGGGAAGATGATCTATCAGTGGGTAGGGCTAAGGAGGAGCGGCTTGAGGAGAGGATCGGGGAGCTAGACAAGGAAAACTTCAAGCTGCATAATCAAGTTGATGCAAAAGGAAAAGAACGGACAACAACCATACTACCCTCAGAGCTAGACCGACAATGTTCTTCGACAAGGTACTGTCAGTTATCACCTTGAGGGTCTCACCCTCAGCACCAGAATAGAGAGGGCTGAGGGTAGGAACCACCTCTTCGGTATTTCTCAGCAAATCACAATCCCAGGATGGTCCTCGAGCCCCCTCCATCCTTATCTCGATCTGGGTGTGCCTCTAATCGATCATCCTAAGATTGTCAGGGTCCATGTCGGAACCTCACTTATCGTCCTCATCAGAGACGTCCTTTAACTTGCCCTCGTCAGTTGCTGTCAGCTTAGAAGATCAAGCCTCTTCTTGCCCCGTTAGTGCTGAGCCGTCGACGAGTGGCCTCTCCACGACCATCCCCCCTCGGTACACACTTGCACGCCCACGTTCACCTCATCTAGAAGCTTGAGCATTAAAGAGGACAAAAGAAGAGCTGGGTTCTTGAGGAGGCGTTGAAGAGAACAAAATAAAAGCTTGAGCTAAGTAAGGGCGTGGAGGCGCAGTGCAGCGACCTCCAAACTCAGCTGGTTCAAATGAAAATCTAGTTAGATGGATGCCAGCTTGATATAGATACTTTCGGGGGGAGGGGGAGGGGGGGAGGGGTGGTCGCTGAGAAACATTAGATGCTAGAGCAGAAGGAATCTTCTTGACTGGACGTTCGGAGAAAGATTGACATTATCGAGCTGGCGAACAGGACTCTCCGCTCTGAGTGGGAAGATGATCTATCAGTGGGTAGGGCTAAGGAGGAGCGGCTTGAGGAGAGGATCGGGGAGCTAGACAAGGAAAACTTCAAGCTGCATAATCAAGTTGATGCAAAAGGAAAAGAACGGACAACAACCATACTACCCTCAGAGCTAGACCGACAATGTTCTTCGACAAGGTACTGTCAGTTATCACCTTGAGGGTCTCACCCTCAGCACCAGAATAGAGAGGGCTGAGGGTAGGAACCACCTCTTCGGTATTTCTCAGCAAATCACAATCCCAGGATGGTCCTCGAGCCCCCTCCATCCTTATCTCGATCTGGGTGTGCCTCTAATCGATCATCCTAAGATTGTCAGGGTCCATGTCGGAACCTCACTTATCGTCCTCATCAGAGACGTCCTTTAACTTGCCCTCGTCAGTTGCTGTCAGCTTAGAAGATCAAGCCTCTTCTTGCCCCGTTAGTGCTGAGCCGTCGACGAGTGGCCTCTCCACGACCATCCCCCCTCGGTACACACTTGCACGCCCACGTTCACCTCATCTAGTTGCGGGGCCTCGGAGGCTGCCCCGACATCATCTATGATGTGTATTTTCATCGTCTCTTGAAGAGCAAAATCAACCTCCACTGAATCGACGGCCATGGGGACTCCCCCCTCCCTATAGACTTCCACAATGTTCCTTTTGGTGAGGCCTTATGTCCCCATCATGTAGGGAGTCTTCATCATCCTCATCAAAAAATCGAGAACAATTGAGGAGCGGATGTAGCAGCTGGGACGGGGCGAATACAGAAGCCTCAGTATCCAGGACGGTGGCAGATGCAAAAGGCGCAGTAGCTGTGATGACGGCAGAGGAAGAAGGCGCGACAAACCTTCTCCTTCTTAATGTGAGCACAGACGCCCCACTCCTTCTGAAAGGACCCCTATCTACACCTGAAGAAGAGGAAGCGAAAGGGTTTACAATGAAGTGAGCCAACATAAAAAAAGAGACAATCAAAAATCACGGCCAGAAAAGAAATTATATGGTTAAAAGAGGGCCAATCTCAACTTCTGAAAGAAGCTTATCTATTCACGAATCCCCGCGGTGTAGGCAAAAACCTGCCTGACCTAGTCAACGATACATATCATCAAATGAGGAGGACGACTATTGGTTGTAAGGAAAGAAGAATTATTCAATTGATTCACAATATGCGAAGTGCTTCAAAAGATAAAAATAAAAGAAATTCGGACACTTACATGTTTGATTCCAGGCATCAGGGAAGTGTCGACATTAGCCATAATGGCCTTACTCTTAACATACAAGTAGTCGAGCCAGGAGTAGCGACTACCCTTGTTGTCCATCCTCACCACCAAGAATTTTCCTCCCCGGTGATGACGATTCAACAAAGTCCCCTTGTGGAAGCTAGGTGCGAATAAATGCACCAAGTGTCGAACAGTCACCTCGACCCTTGCTAGTTTAACAAACTTAGACAACATTTTGATGACCTTATAAACATAAGGGGCGAGATGAGTAGGGGTCACCATAATGATAGCAAAACTGCTCCACTAGCGGGAGAAGGAGAAATGAATAACCAATAGTAAACAGGAAGGCATAAAGAGCAAAATACCGGGGATGGTGAACGTGCACCTCGTTCTCAATAGCAGGGATTGGTTCAACGTGGTTGGGAAGGACAAACTTGGCTTTGAACTCATCCAACTACTTAGGAGCCATTGGTAATAAAAACTTTTAGGGCGCCGCATTCGGCGGCCGTTGAAGGTTAGCCTAGCCTCAGGGTTGCAAGAGATGATCTCCTCTACTAAAGGAAGAGATTCATTTTCTGCAACAGGAAAAACGTCCTCCTTGTGAGCAGGGTACAAAAATGCCAAAGGTACATCATGACTCTATTCATCAACATTAGAAGACGGGTTAGACATGGTTATGGAAAAAGATGGGAGTGCAGAAGAAAGTTAAAGATCAGAAGATGAAAGAAGATTCAAGAGATAAAACGGGGATTATGAGCGCAAAGGGAGTATGAAAGAAAGCAAAGTCTGAATAGTGAACAAGCAATCCCTATTTATAAAGATTGAGGCACCAAATCCAAAACGGTTCATCATAATTGGAACCAAGCTCGAAACGGTTTATTAAAATTGGCACCAGAATCGAAACAACCAAACCAATCAAAGGTCACGCGTAAATCGACGCAATGCATCGGGAACCAGCATCATCATGACATATGACGTCAAGACGTAACTTCTTCTCTTGGACTAAATGGTTCGAACAAATCACCCGGGAAATTTAGGAATTTGAAATATGCGGCCCACAAAGAGCCACGTCGCCTGCTCGTCAAAATAATCACTACCAATTTTATCTGTCTAGTGAGCTCGACCATAAAGATGGCCATTAACGATATTATACACTCATTGAAACTCGACCATGAAGATTGCCTCAAAGAGCAGAGGGACGAACTGTATGGGCCAAAAATTATCCTAGCTATGTATGGGCAACGCCAACACTAAGAGAACCTTTGAAGATTGCCATGTGTCGTCGATATGATTTCAACAAAAGACGAAGATCACGTCGAAGTGATCTGACAGAGGACGAAGGCGAGTTTGAGGACGAGTACTCTCCTTAGCGGAGTAGTGACAACTAGTTTTAGGGATAAGACTTCAAACAGAATATTCCCGCAAATATTCTTGGAATCTGTAATATTAGGGTTTTGCGGCCCTTGTTCCCTTAAAAATAGAAAGATATGTAGTTATAGAGGAGCATTGGACATTCATTGTAAAATAACAGCACTTTGACATTCTATGAAGATTCTTGCTTTATATACATACAAAATATACCTTTTCCTCAGATCTGACTTTAACTTTTCTCCCATAATCCAAGAAGAATACTAATATTCAAAGGTTTATCAATCACTTATCATTGTTAGGAGGGATATCATCGAATTCAACCCTTTTTCGGTTATCTCACTTGTTTATTTACTTAAATTCCATTATATCCACAATGGTTGAACCATAACACATACTATCATCTGGCTAGCTTTGACCACATCTCCACAGTCCACAAACCATGAAACAATCTATTTTTGAGAACTCCCTGTCTTCAAATACATAGAACAAATGAATCAACATATCTGAATCCCAACTCCACCACCTGAATTTTTAACACGTCTCTCATACACGATCATCCCACGAGGAATACTTCGATAATTCTTCTGTGCCGCGGAGCAAAATCTGAATATCAGTAGTCGATCAACCAGGTGAGTACTGCAATACCAATGAAGCATTCGTAAGTCAAAACTCAGTGTGCCTACTGATATGCGCACCCTTCTCGGGCAATACCAAGTATTTATAACATTCATATTAACATAGGAAATCGCCAATGATGACTATATGCGTGGTAATTTATGGTCTTCCCTTCAAAACCGACACGTGACCTTGCACGAATAAATCTTAATCCCATAGAACACGTCGCACCTATAATTCCATCATATGAAAAGTACGAGAATCTCATAATAAATTCTGAGTCACAAGCAAACTACATACTTGTCGTACCCCCTTTTTCTATCGCACGGGTTAGGTACGGAGAGATCGGGTTTATGACATTCTGAACAACTCCTTAAAGGAAGAGGTTTAAGGAAGAGTCGCCACCTAACGATTTTTATGGTGCGTTAGGGCACCTAGAGTTGATAACTCATGAACTAGTTCGCGTTACCAGAGATTGGGTAAGGGCTTGAAATTATCCCAAGGGGAAGGTGTTAGGCACCCCTCAAGATCCACAACTGTGGGTCCCAGCCAATAAGTTTTGTGAATTTGGACGGTGAGCAAGTAACAAGTAAGGTTCATATAAGAGGGGATTTAAAACAAGTATGAGAATCTTTAAAGGTTTTGGAATAACATTAGAATAAACATTTGGAAAAGAATTGTCCTAGGTTTAAAGTAATACGGATCACTTCAATGCAATATCCGGTATGTCACACCTCGAAGAGGCAGCTACACGTGGTATTAGCGCACCGGTCATCATATCCGTATTCTACCCCTCCTACCCCGTAAAGGTTATTAAAAAGCGTGTGTTGGTCACAAATGTTTATTGCGTGCCATTACCCTTCCCATCCTATAAGTCCTGGAGGGTGTTTAGGACTACTAATCCTACAAGGCAGGAACTAGGCTGAACCCTTAGGTTTAAAGGACAAAATACTAAGCGACATACAAAACAAGTAGGACTGCACATATGAGGGAACATATAAAGACAAAGAAAGGCTCACAGGTCCCTCCACACATAAACATGTAAGTAGCACGTCTCAAACACAATTAAAGTCTCAGGACAGGAGTTTGAAAATAGGAAGTTTAGTAAAATGGTAGGAGTCTGGGTTAGAAACTTAATGAAGACAGAAACTTTAATTAAAACTGATAATTGATTTCAAAATATACAGTAGCTAAAGGCAGCGGTAAAACTTGAAAATATGCAGTGATTAAAAGCTTTCAGTAAACATAGATGAAAGTTATTAAAGCATGGGTTTGAAATGATTTTAAAGGATAAGTGAATAAAATACAGTTTCTCAACATAGAGTAATAACTATTAGTTTTCAAAGAACTGTAGCAAAAGAAGTGGTAAAATGATATCAAAATATAGTGACTGGAAAGGCATACAAAACAGGGATTCGAAATGGCACGATTTTGAGCAGAATGAGGCATTTTTGAAAACCCAGTAGTTTGAAGGCACAATAGAGCAGGAGTCAGTAAAACTCACTAAAAGAAATAGATGCACAACTTCGAGATTTTTTAAGATAGAACATGAGTTTTAATAAAAGTAAATGAGCTTCAGTGAAATAAAACATGAGTGGGAGCATCATGGTTCAAAATGTTTAAAGGAAGTGATTAAACTAGAAGAACATGATTGATTTGATTTTAATACGTATTAGGCCTAAGGTTTGCCTAGGCGTTGTATACATTGCCTACCTATTTTTTAAAGAGTGAACATGCACATTTGGATTCTGATTTTAATAAATACATGTCTGCAGGAAATTGTTTTAAATAGGTTAACCAATTTTATGGGAGTATTAAATCATGTTGACTAGGCGCTCAGGTTCTAACAAGATAAAAAATATTCTTAAGGGCAGGATATCTAATGCACAAAATATCACCTTAAGACATGGTTTCTATATGTCATGTTTATAAAATGCATGAGCAATACATTATGACAGTCTTTGTTACTCATTAGGTTATACTAGGCGTGAATATAATAGATATGTTAAAATGAAGACCCTAAACATGATTTTTAATGTATGGTATGCATGTCCTAGGCATGATACTATTGCGCACATAGAAAATAAAGCCTAAGTCATGATTTCTACCCATACTACACTAAACATGCATAATTCCCTCCCATATTCACTATCCAGCCCCAATAGTTTATTTACAAATTATTACAGGCCATAGCAAATGAATTACAGTAATTGCAAAGAAAAATAAGAAGTTATTCTATAGAGAGCCTTCAAACAGGCCCAACCTTCCAGCCTCACCCCTTTTGAGCCTCACAGCCTTACACAGCCTGGGTGCGGCAAAGCTCCCAAAGGTCCTTGTGAGGGCCTTGGCCAATACCAGCACCCAACAATTACCAAAGTTGAGATAGGTGCAGTGTAGAATTACCTGCCTCAGTGTGTCAAAGTTCAGAGGGAACTCAAGGTCCCTAAGCAATGCTCACACTGAAGGGGTGGATCCTAAAGGTCTAAGAGTAGTGTGAAGTGCAAGAAGGAGTAGTTAAAAAGAGTTAAGTTTGAAAAGGAGTATTGAAATAACATGGCTTTAGAGAATAATAGAAAGACATGTTATGTAAAATTAGTTTGAAAAGGAAGTAGTAGAAGGGTCACAACTCGGTAGAATTCAAGAAAAGCAAACACAAATAGGGAAAGGGATTGGGACAAGTAATGATAGAAGCATCTTTGCAGTAATTAATCCTTAGCACAAAGTTACAGATTTTCGCAAAGTATGATATGCCAATATATTATAGATACAAGTCTGAGAATACTAAGTGTTATAGGTGCATTAGAAACCAGGCAATAGATAAAGTGACATACATAAATAGATGCTAGGTATGCAGAATGAAGCAGTAGAAGATCACATAGGCCATAATGAATCATAGAGAGAAAGACAGGAATCGTGCTAGGATAGAAGAAGAAGAGAGATCATAGAAAGAGAGTCGACATACTAGTTACATGGTAGGCAATAGAACCATAAGTAAAAGCACAAAAGAAACAACAAGAATCTTAACCAAAATTGAAACATATTGTTCGAGGATGTGGTAAACTTAACTAGATTATACCAGTGTTAAGAGAGAGAAAAGCATAAGAGAGCAAAGTGATAGCACTATTATCCTTGGCTTATAGCCGGCTAATAATAGGCAAGAATAGAGAGCAGCAAATGGAGCCAAAGAGATACATCAAGAAAGAGCACACGAGAATAGTGTAGATGTCTGTGTGTGTTTGTGTGATCAAGAGAGTGTGTTCAGTGTGTGTAAAGAGAGAAGACATGGCATATATAGTTTGAGAAACGAGTAGTCACATAGGTAAATGATGCATAGTTATGGAAATACAACCAATTAGTATCAATTAAAATACTGGATTCCTTCAATTAAGGAGTGAAGTTCAAATGGTGCAGTAAAGAAAGGAAATCAACTTATAAGACTGATTTTGTTTAATTAGAGACAAGGAAATCACATAATACATAAATAAAGCCAAGTACATAGTATATAATTAAGGGAAGTTGAAATAACATTACATTTATAAAGTAAATTAGGGTATTAGTTTGAAAATCAGCTAAAAGGGATCTCGGATTCAATTGCAATCACAAGGAATCCAAAATAGTTAAGGAAAGTATCATATGAGTAAGGAAAAGACTCAAAATTTGGCACAGAATTACAAAGGACATGCAGAATCACCTATTCAAAGAAAGCATCACATAAATATTGAAAGAATCAAAAATTAGTACAAGATTACAGAGGGAATACACAATCATGTATCCAAGGAAAACATCACAAGCCCAGGGATTCTTACACAAAAGGCAGTATAAAATCAATAGGTGAACAATCAATAAGTTCTCAAATTACAAGGAATCCAGGGTTCACAAATAATAATCATAAACCCTAACAAGCTGAAACCATAGAGAATCAAGGATTCGACTAGGAGCAACAATGATGAATCGAATAAGTCACATGCAAGAGGACAGAAACCCTAGTAGTAAGACATGTGAAATTAAGGACTCTCACGAACTCAGTAATAATAAAATAACAAAGAAAACATGATACGAGGAGAGATTAGAAACTCTAATGAACAAAGCATAATACAGTCAAAGAAAACTCGAAGCATTCATGGGAAACAGGGATACCATAATATTCAAGGCAATAAGGAATCACAAAAATACTCGTATAAACATAGTATAGATGACTAAAATCAAGATGAAATACTGTTTTGAGAACAGGGTATAGAAACCCTAGTTTTGAAATTATTAAAAACGAGATTTTCCGGAGAAAACCATAGAGAAACCTCATAATATTGTAAAAATGTAAACGGATGTTAAAAGAAAAATGAGATACAGAAGATAAGGGTTTCGTGGAACCCAGAAAAGAGGGAAAACCTCATGAACGGCATAGATTTAGGCCGGAGAGACTGTAAACTTACTCAAATGGCCGGGGGTTGGCCGGACAGTGGCAAAAGGCTCAAAGGAGGTGAATGGACCGCTCCAGGATCATCTGAAGAACTCAGGGTATCACTGAGCAGGTGAGAGGCGAGTGGATGACCAGGAGATGATAGGGAACCAAGTTTCCGGTGAAAATCCACCGGAGAAGGCGGCTAGAGATCATCGGAGAAGACGAAGTCAAAGAGATTTCTAGAGAGTTGTAGAGAGAGATAGAGAGATAGAGAGATGAACCGTCTCGAAGGGAATGAGATGGAGGGGGAGGGGTTAGCTGAGTTTAATTTAGGTAACAAAAATCTGGGTCGTTGATCTGATATGATCAACGGCTCAGATTGGCTTGGGATTGGGTCGGGTTTTTTGATGGGTTTTGGGCTAGGTTGTTTATGATCTGGGTTGGGGTATTTTAATTGGGTTTGGGTTGGGGTATTTTAATTGGGTTTGGTTTGGGGTTAATTAGGCTAGATTTTAAATAGTAAATGGCTAGATATTAAATACCCAAAAATAGATAAATAATTAAATAAACAACCAATAATTGTACAAAAAATGAAATTGAGTTTAAATAGATTAAATTACAGTAATTAAATAATATTAAGTGTAAAAGATGCATAAGTTTCGAATTAAAATAATACACAATGTTCAATTGGGCTATAATTGTAAAATTATCGTAATTGAAATTAAATAAGACCCAATTGACCAATTTACGAAATAATTGGATTTTAATAAGTAAAAAGTGATTATAAATGACGTACTGAACTAAAAAGTATTTTTGAAATTATTTTAGAGTACAATTTGTGAATTATAAAAATATACAATATTAAATAAATAGGAAAATAATTTAGATAAAATATGGAAAAATTAGGAAATATACTCATTATTGCAAAGAGTGATTTTGAAAGCTTACATACTAGTTTGAAAATAATTTGAGGAAAGATTGGGTATCAATAGCTGCCCTTCTTTACCCGGGAAGGATGAAAGAGTTGTCGGGTAAAGATATGATGGCCAATTTTGACCGAGATGAAACTGTGGGGTAGAATTTGGCCGCACCCTGGTTTCGGAGTTGCCTACATATCCCTGTTTTTAAAGTAATCATGTCGTATGTAGTTCCGGAATCATCGACGAAATATACCGTTGATGTTTCTTAAGAACGGACGCAAGGTGCATGGTAAGGTAAGAGTAGGAAGTTCTTACGGGGGACGTCGAAGAACTGGAGCGGTCTGCTCCTGCTTGGTTGGTTGTTCCGGCCGGGTTACCTGCAGATAGAGAGAAAGCATATATTGTGCATAATATAAACATGATGCAAGTTCCCGTCAGACTATGAATATTGTCTTTGGACCATTAGGATGATGTCCTTAGACCATGATGTCCTGGGCAATGAATCGCTCAGCGCGAGATTCGCAAGCTATGAAATGATGTTCTCGAGCCATGAGGATGGTGCCTCCGAACGATGATGCCTTTGAATAATGATATGCAAGTTGAAGAAGAGATCCGCAGGCTATGAATTGATGTTCTCGGGCCATGATGCTGGTGCCTCCGAATGATGACGCCTTTGGACAAGTTGGCGATATTTCAGCCCATGAAGAATGCAGTAATATGATGTTGGCAAGGCAGAGCTTAGTCTTGCGATTTGCGAACAGAAAGAGGGCAGAGCTTAGCCCGAAAGAAGGCGTAAATAAATAAGGTGACTGCTTTGAAAAGGTAAAAAGGAGCTTAGCGTAATGAAGTAGAATGCGGAGAGAGGTAGTGTAGAACCTCAGAAGGTGGAATTGTAGCGTTATGCAATGCAGGAAATAAATGCAGGGGAGGTAGAGCTTAACCTCATGCAAGATGGAGATAGAGCTTAGTCTCGGAAGGCAGCAAGGTAGCCTTATGCAGATGCGAATGCAGGCGGAGGTAGAGCTTAACCTCATGCAAGATGGAGATAGAGCTTAGTCTCGGAAGGCAGCAAGGTAGCCTTATGCAGATGCGAATGCAGGTGGAGGTAGAGCTTAACCTCACGCAGATGGAGACAGAGCTTAGTCTCGAGAGGAAGGTAGCCTTATGCAGATGCGAATGCAGGTGGAGGTAGAGCTTAACCTCATGCAGATGGAGACAAAGCTTAGTATCGAGAGGCAGAAAGGTAGCCTCATGCAAATGCGAATACAGGTGGAGGTAGAGCTTAACCTCATGCATATGGAGACAGAGCTTAGTCTCGAGAGGCAGAAAGGTAGCCTCATGCAAAATGCGAATGCCGATGGAGGTAGAGCTTAACCTCGGAAGGCAGAATGGTAGCCTTATGCAATGTAGAAAATAAAGCGATAGTAAGAGTTCTTAGCTGGTGATAAAGTGTGGTGATACAATTGTTGTGAATGAAGTATCATTTGCAATGATGATAGTAGTAAGTGTTGGCATGTGCGATGAGTTCGAGAGCGTATCCTTGAGAAGCATGCGTCTTGTGGGGACACTGAGATGTCTTGGGCTTTTGCCGTATATGTGCCTGTATCCAAAGAAAAATCGTGAGTTCCGTAAAGGGGGAGGGTTAGTTCGTATCCCTGCTGGCTCGGATTGGCCTGTCTGCTTGCTGATGCTGGCTTTGTTTGTACCACAGGGGGTAGCGTTGCTAAGACAAGCTATTTAAAAAGAAATAAATATGCATGTTTTTATAAAATATAACATATAATAAAGAAAATAATTTTCTTTGGATGAACCGACGATCATGACGCGGTTCTAGACATTACAACCTCTCTTGCTGTGGAGATTTGAGGGTCCTCCTTAACATTTGCCCCAATTTGGTGGGTGAAGGCTTCTAGGTGTTACTGGTGCGGTGCTTGGCTGGACTTTCTTCAGAATTTTGAGGTCCCTCCTTAAAATTCTACCCCAGTTTCCATTTGTGGGGAAAATGAAAATTTTATTAAAATATGACCGAACCCATAGGGCTGCCTACGTATCCCCTCTTAAACGGGAATCAGGTCAGGCATAGTTCAATTTATAGTATTGATAGAAGCATAACAATTACACATAGTAGCGCTTGACTACGTCTGAATTGATTGGCTTAGGCCAAATTTCTCCATCCATTTCTGCTAGTATGAGTGCTCCTCCTGTTAGCACTCGATGAACCATGTACGGGCCTTGCCAATTGGGAGAGAATTTCCCCTTTGCTTCGTCTTGATGAGGAAATATTTTCTTTAACACCAGCTGCCCTGGTGTGAATCGTCTTGGTTTGACTTTCTTGTTGAAGGCTCGGGTCATTCTATTCTGATATAGCTGACCATGACAAACCGCGTTCATTCTCTTTCTGTCTATGAGGGCCAATTGCTCATAGAGGCTTCTTACCCATTCTGCGTCGCCGAGCTTGGCTTCTTGTATGATTCTCAAAGATGGACTCTCAACTTCAAAAGGAATGACGGCTTCTGTACCGTATACCAACAGGTAAGGAGTTGCCCCGGTTGATGTGCGAACCGTGGTGCGATACCCCAGTAAGGCGAATGACAGCTTCTCATGCCACTGCTTGTGCTTTTCTATCATTTTTCTCAGTATCTTCTTGATGTTCTTGTTGGTAGCCTCAACGGCTCCATTCGTTTGAGGTCTGTATGCTATAGAATTCTTGTGCTTGATTTTGAAGGTTTCACACATTACTCTCATCAAATCACTATTAAGGTTGGAACCATTATCGGTGATAATTAACTCTAGAACTCCAAACCGAAAAACAATGCGGTCGCGGACAAAGTCAGCCATGACTTTCTTAGTAACTGCTTTGTAAGATGCTGCTTCGACCCATTTGGTGAAATAGTCAATGGCAACCAGAATGAACCTGTGTCCGTTGGAGGCGGCAGGCTCGATTGGTCCAATAACATCCATGCCCCAAGTGGCGAACGTCCAGGGTGAGCTTGTTGCATTAAGCTCGCTGGGAGGTACCTTTATCATATCCCCATGTATTTGACATCAATAGAATTTTCCGACATACTAGATGCAGTCTGTTTCCATGGTCATCCGGAAATAACCAGCCCGAAGTATCTTCTTTGCTAGAACAAACCCGTTCATATGAGGACCGCATGTACCAGCATGTATTTCCTCCAATAGCTTTGTCGTTTCCTTTGCCTCGACACATCTTAATAAACCCAGATCGGGAGTCCTCCTATATAGGATTCCTCTGCTGTGAAAGAAGTTGTTTGATAACCTTCGAAGAGTGCTCTTATGAGTAGCGTTTGCAAGTTCTAGGTACTTTCCCTCTGCCAAGTACTCCTTAATGTCATGAAACCAAGGCTTTCCATCTGCTTCTTCTTCAACGTGGGCACAGTAGGCCGGCTGACTGTGAATCCCCACCGGGATAGAATTAATGAAGTTCTTATATGGATGCTAGATCATAGATGACAAGGTGGCCAGTGCGTCAGCGAACTCATTCTGGATTCTGGGAACGTGCCGGAATTCAATCTTTGTGAACCTCCTTCTCAATTCCTGCACACGATGTAGGTATGGCAGTATCTTGGAATTCTTGGTCACCCATTCTCCTTGAACTTGGTGTATCAATAAGTCGGAATCACCAATCACTAATAATTCCTGAACATTCATGTCAATGGCCAAGTTGAGCCCAAGGATGCAGGCCTCATATTCAGCCATGTTGTTGGTGCATGGGAACCTGAGTTTGGCAGATACCGGGTAGTGCTGACCAGTTTCTGAAATTAAGACTGCTTTAATACCCACGCCTTTGATGTTTGCGGCCCCAACAAAGAACATCCTCCAACCATCGTAGGATTCTGCAATGTCCCCTCCTACGAATGATACTTCCTCATCGGGGAAATACGTGTTCAAGGGTTCGTATTCTCCGTCCACAGGATTCTCAGCAAGATGATCGACTAATGCTTGTCCCTTGACTGCCTTCTGAGTTACGTAAATGATGTCGAACTCACTTAACAGGATCTTCCATTTAGCCAGCTTGCCAGTGGGCATGGGTTTCTGAAAGATGTACTTGAGCGGATCCATCATTGATATGAGATACGTTGTGTAGGCACAAAAATAATGCCTCAGCTTCTGTGCGACCCAAGTCAAAGCACAACAGGTGCTTTCTAATAGAGAATACCGGGCCTCATACGGAGTAAACTTCTTGCTGAGGTAGTAAATTGCTTGCTCTTTCCTCCCTGTTTCGTCATGTTGCCCGAGAACGCAACCGAAAGCTCCATCTAATACGGCCAGGTAGAGTAATAGGGGTTTACCCGGATATGGGGGTACCACGACTGGTGGTGTTGATAGGTACTCTTTGATTCTGTCGAAGGCTTTTTGACAATCCTCAGTCCATTTGGTGGCAACATCCTTTCTTAGCATTTTGAAAATTGGTTCACAAATGACGGTAGACTGGGCTATGAACCGGTTGATATAGTTGAGCCTTCCCAGAAAGCTCATAACATCCTTCTTGTTCTTCGGTGGCGGCAATTCCTGAATGGCTTTGACTTTGGATGGATCCAATCCTATTCCCCGGCGGCTTACAATGAAACACAGTAATTTTCCACCAGGAGCCCCGAACGCACACTTCGCGGGGTTCAGTTTCAGATTGTATTTTCTTAACCTGTTGAAGAACTTTCTTAAATCTTCCATGTGATCAGCATCTTTCTTTGATTTGATGATGACGTCGTCCACATATACTTCGATCTCCTTATGTATCATGTCATGGAATATAGTAGTCATGGATCTCATGTAAGTGGCCCCTGCATTCTTCATACCGAATGGAATCATCTTGTAGCAATACACTCCCCCACGACGTAATGAATGCCGTTTTCTCAGCATCTTCCTTGTCCATCCAAATCTGATGGTAACCAGCAAAACAATCTGCAAAGGACTGCAGCTCGTGCTTGGCACAGTCGTCAATTAAGATGTGTATGTTCGGCAGGAGGAAGTCGTCTTTTGGGCTGGCCCGATTGAGATCTCAATAGTCGACGCAGACTCTGACCTTCCCATCCTTCTTTGGTACAGGCACAATGTTGGCTAACCATGTAGGATATTCGACCACTCGGAGAACCCCGACGTTGATATGTTTGGTGACCTCCTCTTTGATTTTCAAGCTCATGTCTGGTTTGAACTTCCTAAGCTTTTGCTTCACTGGTGGGCATGTTGGATTGGTTGGCAGCTTGTGGGCCACAATAGATTTACTGAGGCCAGTCATGTCATCATATGACCAGGCGAATATGTCCCCATACTCCCTTAAACATTTTGTATATTCCTCCTTTTCTGACGGCGACAAATGAATGCTGATGCGTGTTTCTTTGACGTTCTCTGCGTTTCCCAGGTTGACGACCTCAGTCTCGTCCAAGTTAGACTTAGGTCTATTCTCAAAGTTCTCGACTTCTTTAATAATATCCTCAAGTATATCATCCTCGTCTGACTTAGAATCCATTTGTTGTGTTGCCTCGTTGCAGGTCACAGTCATCGGTTCATCAAGATAAGTAATAGTAATGTTGTGTAAAATAAAGTAATGTGGAANTTGTTGAGATGTGATCCCTTGCTCACGACTTGTATGGAAGGGAATTCCTCCCTCTCCTCTTCAAAAATGACACAGCAGTCCATATCCTCATCATCCAGAAATAGATCCCTTATCGCCGCTAGTGCTTCTTCTTCATCTGTACCATATATGATGTCAGCTGGCTGGAAAGTGTGCTCTATGCGGGGTATTGGCTGCTCCAATGGGTAGTAGGGGCCTCACCATGGTGGCGACCACTCCTTGAACTCCTTCCAAGTGTACTCGTACCCTAAACCTAAAGTAGTAGTGTGCTTCTTGAGTGTTATTGGCTTTGTTATTCCTTGAAGATGCTTACCGAGCCCTTTACCCGGCTCGTACCCTTGCCAGTTCAATATGCTTTCGGTCTTACTGCCCCACCACTTGTCTTTGTCAATGGCGTTAACACGTTCTATGTTGTGATAGATTTCTCCGCCCAACTTCCTCCTTCCATCGATGACCGAAAAGGTCTGGCGACCGTAGATATGGTTGCTACCGTCGCCATGAATGATTACCTCTTGATTATTCCATTCAAACTTCACAGCTTGATGTAGGGTTGATGCCACGGCCCCAGCCGCGTGGATCCAAGATCGTCCCAATAGTAAGTTGTAGGATGCAGGCACATCTATCACTTGGAAATCTGCATCGAACCAAGTTGGTCCTATCTGTAAGCATAAGGTAATTTCTCCCATGGTGGACCTTTGTGAACCATCGAAGGCCTTTACGTTGATCTCTCCTTCCTTTATCTCATGTAGACTCTTGCCCAATCTCTTGAGTGTGACCAACAGACAGATGTTGATACTGGAACCCCCACCAATTAGGATCCTTGTGATGAAATGATCCTCACATTGTACGGTGATGTGTAGTGCTCTATCATGCCCTAGCCCCTCGGGCGGTAGCTCATCTTCGCGGAAAGTGATCTTGTGACTTTCCAGTATCTGGCCCACCATGTTAGCCATTTCCCCACTGGTGATATTGTCTGGCACGTATGCTTCACTTAGTACCCTTAGCAAAGCACTCTTGTGAGTTTTAGAGTTTTGTAACAGGGAGAGGATGTATATCTGAGCTGGCGTTTTGTTCAACTGGTCGAGGATTGAGTATTCCTTGGCTTGTATCTTTCTCCACTGATCATCGGAACCTGTTTCAATGATGGGGGGCGTTTAGCCTGCTTGCTAGACTCGGCCAAATGCTCAGGGGTATAAACTCTGCCAGTTCTTGTCATCCCTTGTGCAGCGATGGCTTCCTCAGACTTGCCGTTACCTTTCCTCCTTGCTTCAGCGGTATAGTCCCACGGAATGGCGTCTGAGTAAAAGGGTGTTGTTGTTGACATTTCCACTGGAATAGGTGTGGTCATTCTTATTTCTGCCGGAGTATATGTTATAGATGGCCGGACTGTAACTTCGAGCGATCGCACAAACTCGACTTCGATCGGCTCTGGGGCTTTTCCCTCGGCGGGTGGCCTTGATTCAAACTCAAGTGGAATGGACATGTTTACCTCAACTTCCTCAGACGGCTGCATCTGGACCACGATCGGATTAAGAGTAATCGCAGCCTTCTTCGGACCACCCTCGGCAATTAGCCCAATTGATCCCTCGGGATCCCAATAATCTTCAACCTCAATCATGTGGACACCACCTTTATGTTCGGGCAGCAGATTATTGCGAATATTAGGAGCAGGGTCCTTAGGCACAATGATCTTGTTATCTATGAGGTTTGTATCTTTTCTTTCAGGGAACGACATTCCTCGATGGTGTGTCCCTTTATGCCGGAGTGGTAAGCACAGATTTTGTTTGGGTTGACCCACTGAGATGGGTTCTCGGGGATGACAGCGGGGATGGGTGTGACATTGGTTTTGAGCTTTTCGTATAATTGGTCAATGGGTTCAGCTATGGTAGTATACTGTTTTGGTGGACATTGGTCGAAGTTTGGGCGAGGTCTCGGGAAGTTTTGGCGATTAGGGGGTGATTGATAGTGAGAAGGTTGGGAGTTGTAGGCATTATAGACGGGAGCTGGTTGTGAGTATCTGGGCGCGGTAGGATGATATGTGGATGGTGGAGTTTGGTAGGCGGGTGAGGGTGTCTGGTATTGAGGTGAATGTGCTTGGTAACTTGTAGCTGGTTGGTAAGTGAAGGAAGGTGCGGGGTATACTTGATATTTGGGAGGGGACTTGGCTTGCTGTGCCACCATCACGGCTCCTACATCCCTTTTCTTGGACACACCACCGGATCTTAGAGCTTTATTGGTAGCCTGTAGGGCTTCAAAGTTAGTAACCATACCTTTTTTAATGCCTTCCTCGATTCTCTCTCCCAACTTGATGATATCAGAAAACTTGTGCCCTTCGACCATCATCAGCCGCTCATAGTACTGAGGATCCTGAGCGCGCACAAAGAATTTCTTCATTTGTTCTTCTTCCAAGGCTGGCCTGACCTTGGCAGCCTCTGACCTCCAACGAGTAGCATACTCGCGAAAAGTCTCAGTTGGTTTCTTCTTCAAGTTCTGGATGTAGAACACATCCGGTGCATTCTCCGTATTGAATCTGAATATATCCATGAAGTCCGTAGCCATATTCACCCAATTGATCCATTTCTTTGGACCCTGATTGATGTACCAGGATAGTGCATCACCTTTCAAACTCCTCATGAAGAGTTTCATGCGGATCCTTTCACCTTTTCCCACGCCGACCAAATTGCCGCAGTAAGTCCTCAGATGGACTCTTGGGTCACCAGTACCATCAAACATCATGAATTTAGGAGGTTTGTACCCCTCGGGCAGTTCAACATCAAGATGTATGCAAAGATCCTCATAATTAAATCCCTCAACCCCTTTAACTCCTTCGACGCCCTGAACTCGGTTGGTCAATTTCTTGAGTTCCTCGGCCAGATTCCTGATGAGCTTGTCCTTCTCGTCGGACTCATAGGTATGCAGTGTGGAATGAGCTATGGTTTCCACATAAATGGGGTTATCATAAGCCTGGAAGTGGTCTCTCGTCTGATCTTGGGGAGGCGGAGTGTTGTATTGAGATGTGTTGCGTGGTGCTGGTGGAACGGGATCTTTGGGGTGATTGGGTTGTTTTGGGATGTTTTGGGGTAAAGTGTGGTTCAGAGTATTTGGGAAGTGAACGTTTGGAACGTTGAGGGAGAATGATAAGTGGGCCAAATTCTTGACTTGGTCAAGTTCCTCTTGGAACTTCAACAGCTTCTTCTCTAGTGGAGACATACCCTCGTGCAGAACCTGAATACCCTGACCATCAGTGATCTCAACATGTTCATACCTGTTGTATTTTCTAGTACCCCTTGCATCTTCCATCTTAGTTTTACCCTTGCTTTTCCCTTTGGGAGGACAGGGAGGAGGAGTAGGAGGAGGGCCCTTTGATCTGGTGTAATAAGCTGTTGATGCTAGAGTGCATGAACTAACCTTTGGGGAAGGGGAATAACTAACAAAAAGGCAGTGAAGTTAGTGAAGATATAAAGAATATTGCGGTAATTTAAACACGTAATGCGAAAATGTAAAACGCATCCTAAGTTGGGGAACCTCTTTATGCCCGAGGTAGGCCTAGCGACAAATTAATTTGGAGAACGTAAATACTAAATGCCTCATTTTATTGATGATAAAATAGACAAATCCAACTTGACTCTAAAAATACGAAAATGTAAAATGTCATTAATGGCCAATGGACTTATTACATCAAAAGCAAAGTAAAGACAAATCCTATCTATTTGGTCTCAGAAGGACCATCCCCAGACTCAGCACCTCTACTTGCTTTGATCAACATTCCCATCTCGCGGAGTCCCAGCAGCAAGTAGGTCTTGGCTAGAATTCCTACTTCAGTTCCCTCGGTCTTTTGACAAGTCTCGATCCTCCTAAGGAACTTTTCCTCCAAGTCAACTATGCCTCGTTGCAAGTGTGCTAGCCTCTGGGTGGAAGTGATGGCCATGTCCTTCCATTCCTCGATCAACTTTTTGTTGGCTATGTGGATTTTGTGATGATGTTCTTCACAGTCACGGAGCCTTTTGCGCAGCTCGTTGAACCTAGTTGTTGCCTCGACTTTCTCGTCTATGACCATATGTCCTTGAGAGAAACCTGGCTCAATACTTCCTCCCCAGTTATCTTCCAACCATCCCAGATAGTAAGGAAAGCAACCAGCGTGATACCTGTCAGGCTCGATAGTATCCTTCTCCAATCGGATCCTGTAGTGCCACAATTGCTGAGCTTGACATTTGTGAGGGCTATCGTCATCTTGGATGTCCGCCCTGAGATGACTTATTTTCTCGACCCTTGGAACGACTTGTTTCCTCCCCGCCTGCCTCATGATGCGAATCGGGACGTAAGGGTATGTCCCTCTAAGACCAATAAATATCAGGATTGGGGTGTCTCTAGTGCGAATGATGAATTCGTCGGTCGGGAACCACTCGAACATCCATTGGATTTGATCCTCGGTCAGATCTCCCAATAACTCAACCCATCCGTTGGCATTCTCTGGCTGTGCAAACATGTCGGGGATGTAGTTCATAAGCTTTGGATGATGGAAAGCAATATGATCATCTTAAATTCTCCTATGTATGTTTTGACGGTAGTCACCCCTTTGCAAATGCTCGGTGAGCCAAAGCTGAAGTAGCAGGTTGCAACCCTCAAAATGTTTCGCTCCTCGTTGACAGTTCTCCAAAGCTCGGTATATGTCAGCAACAATCATGGGTACAATGCTGAAATATTGTCCGTCGATCCCTTCTATCAGAGTCTTGGTAACCACAACCAATCTGTGTGGATTCTCCCCTTCTTTGTCGGGAAGACCATCAATCCCAAAAAGCAGAATATGAAGACGAATACCCTGCGGTGAATGTGTCCTAGAGAGGTGAGGGTGAACTCTTCCTGATATGTGCGGTAAGACTGACTACGGCAATACCTCTCGTACAAATAGTCAAAAAGGATGTACGAGTCTTCCAAGCAAACTAAATCCGGATTCTTCTTGAGTCCCATCATTTTGATAAAACCCCAGCCTGTTCAGTTTTCAGGCATCAATAACCCTTGAGACTCCCAAGGTAAACCAGCTAAACCCCCTATCTCCTCCAGTAGTGGTGTCATCTCATTATTCCCAAATCGAAAAGCTGACCGATCACAATCCCAGAATAAAGTGGCAGCCTATATCATCATGTTATTAGGCTGAATGTCCAAAAGAGAAGGCAAGTTGCCCAGGTGTTTTCTGACTGATGTTTTGTCGCTTGAATGCAAGTCTTCCCACCAATTTAGAAGTTTTGGGTGTATGTTGGTGACCATGCCGAATTTGGGGACCTCATGCCTCATCTCTGCAAAATAAATAGGTTAGGCCCTTACCCCCACCGGACTCGACTATTTAATATCAATAATTAGCAATGAGCATTTAATCTCTCCAAATAAATGCACAGAACATGAAAGCGTCCTTTTGAGTTCCAAGGAAACCCAATGGACTTTGGACAAGGTTATCTTAAAGGCTATTGTGCGGACAACACGTTAGCCTGGCTAGGTTTGACCATGATGCATGCAACAATATAATAGAGTAAGGTTTCTATAGGGTTTTAGACCGGTACCCTTGAGCGGACAACTCAAGGGGGAAGGCACGGAACCGTCGACTATACCGCTGATCGACTAGTTTTACCGCAAATACGCCTTTCCGAATTTTGGGGGTGATAATATTGGAATAGAGCAACCACTCATTGTAATCATTGCTATAGGATTTGTTTGGCACGAGTGGAATATGAATGCGGAGCATGATATGTAGTAATAAGCATTAAAACAGATAAACATGTATTTTCACGTTGAGGAAAACAGTAAAGAAAGGAAATACAACAGTTATAATGGAAAGTGGTTACAAAGAAGACATGAAGATATGTCAGTTACGTTCGGGTGAAATAAATACCTGTAAAAATAAACAATAAACGGTATAACGGGGAATAGGAATAGGCATAAGCATTTAAATGCAAATTAAAGGTCCAAATTTACAAAGCAAATTGTAATGGTATAAGCCTAGGGAAGATCCCCAGCAGAGTCGCCATGCTGTCGTGCCCCCTTTTTCTATCGCACGGGTTAGGTATGGAGAGATCGGGTTTATGACATTCTGAAAAACTCCTTAAAGAAAGAGGTTTAAGGAAGAGTCACCACCTAACGATTTTTATGGTGTGTTAGGGCACCTAGAGTTGATAACTCATGAACTAGTTCGCGTTACCAGAGATTGGGTAAGGGCTTGAAATTATCCCAAGGAGAAGGTGTTAGGAACCTCTCAAGATCCATAACTGTGGGTCCCAGCCAATAAGTTTTGTGAATTTGGACGGTGAGCAAGTAACAAGTAAGGTTCATATAATGCAATACCCGGTATGTCACACCTCGAAGAGGCGGCTACACGTGGTATTAGCGCACCGGTCATCATATCCGTATTCTACCCCTCCCACCCCGTAAAGGTTATTAAAAAACGTGTGTTGGTCACGAATTCTTATTGCGTGGCATTACCCGTCCCATCCTATAAGTCCTGGAGGGTGTTTAGGACTACTAATCCTACAAGGCGGGAACTAGGATGAACCCTAAGGTTTAAAGGACAAAATACTAAGTGACATACAAAACAAGTAGGACTGCACATATGAGGGAACATATAAAGGCAAAGAAAGGCTCACAAGTCCCTCCACACATAAACATGCGAGTAGCACATCTCAAACACAATTAAAGTCTCAGGAGAGGAGTTTGAAAATAGGAAGTTTAATGAAGACAGAAACTTTAATTAAAACTGATAGTTGATTTCAAAATATACAGTAGCTAAAGGCAGCGGTAAAACTTGAAAATATGCAGTGATTAAAAGCTTTCAGTAAACATAGATGAAAGTTGTTAAAGCATGGGTTTGAAATGATTTTAAAGGATAAGTGAGTAAAATACAGTGGCTCAACATAGAGTAATAGCTATTAGTTTTCAACGAATTGTAGCAAAAGAAGTAGTAAAATGATATCAAAATATAGTAACTGGAAAGACATACAAAACAGGGATTCGCAATGGCACAATTTTGAGCAGAATGAGGCATTTTTGAAAACCCAGTAGTTTGAAGGCACAATAGTGCAGGAGTCAGTAAAACTCAGTAAAAGAAATAGATGCACAACTTCGAGACTGCTTAAGATAGAGCAGGAGTTTTAATAAAAGTAAATGAGCTTCAGTGAAATAAAACATGAGTGGGAGCAGCAGGGTTCAAAATGCTTAAAGGAAGTGATTAAACTAGAAGAACATGATTGATTTGATTTTAATACGTATTAGGCCTAAGGTTTGCCTAGGCGTTGTATACATTGCCTACCTATTGTTTAAAGAGTGAACATGCATATTTGGATTCTGATTTTAATAAATACATGTCTGCAGGAAATTATTTTAAATAGGTTAACCAATTTTATGAGAGTATTAAATCATGTTGACTAGGCGTTCAAGTTCTGACAAGATAAAAAAAAAGGCTTAAGGGAAGGATATCTAATGCACAAAATATCACCTTAAGACATGGTTTCTATATGTCATGTTTATAAAATGCATGAGCAATACATTATGGCAGTCTTTGTTAATCATTAAGTTATACTAGGCGTGAATATAATAGATATGTTAAAATGAAGACCCTAAACATGATTTTTAATGTATGGTATGCATGTCCTAGGCATGATACTATTGCGCACATAGAAATTAAAGCCTAAGTCATGATTTCTACCCATACTACACTAAACATGCATAATTCCCTCCCATATTCACTATCCAACCCCAATAGTTTATTTACAAATTATTACAGGC
This sequence comes from Nicotiana undulata, assembly GCA_005239495.1. Classification (NCBI taxonomy): domain Eukaryota; kingdom Viridiplantae; phylum Streptophyta; class Magnoliopsida; order Solanales; family Solanaceae; genus Nicotiana; species Nicotiana undulata. The sequence goes on along the minus strand of ML250067.1, from coordinate 97,349 downwards.
CATAGCAAATGAATTACAGTAATTGCAAAGAAAAATAAGAAGTTATTCTATAGAGAGCCTTCAAACAGGCCCAACCTTCCAGCCTCACCCCTTTTGAGCCTCACAGCCTTACATAACCTAGGTGCGACAAATCTCCCAAAGGTCCTTGTGAGGGCCCTGGCCAATACCAGCACCCAACAATTACCAAAGTTGAGATAGGTGCAGTGTAGAATTACCTGCCTCAGTGTGTCAATGTTTAGAGGGAACTCAAGGTCCCCAAGCAATGCTCACACTGAGGGGGTGGATCCTAAAGGTCTAAGAGTAGTGTGAAGTGCATGAAGGAGTATTTAAAAAGAGTTAAGTTTGAAAAGGAGTTTTGAAATAACATGGCTTTAGAGAATAATAGAAAGACCTGTTATGTAAAATTAGTTTGAAAAGGAAGCAGTAGAAGGGTCACAACTCGGCAGAATTCAAGAAAAGCAAACACAAATAGGGAAAGGGATTGGAACAAGTAATGATAGCAACATCTTTGCATTAATTAATCCTTAGCACAAAGTTATAGATTTTCGCAAAGTATGATATGCCAATATATTATAGATTCAAGTCTGAGAATACTAAGTGTTATAGGTGCATTAGAAACCAGGCAATTGATAAAGAGACATACATAAATATATGCTAGGTATGCAGAATGAAGCAGTAAAAGATCACATAGGCCATAATGAATCATAGAGAAAAAGACAGGAATCATGCTAGGCTAGAAGAAGAAGAGATATCATAGAAAGAGAGTAGACATACTAGTTACATGGTAGGCAATAGAACCATAAGTAAAAGCACAAAAGAAACAACAAGAATCTTAACCAAAATTTAAACATATTGTTTGAGGATGTGGTAAACTTAAGTAGAACATACCAGTGTTAAGAGAGAGCAAAGCAGAAGAGAGAAAAGTGATAGCACTATTAGCCTTGGCTTATAGCCGGCTAATAATAGGCAAGAATAGAGAGCAGCAAATGGAGCCAAAGAGATACAGGAAGAAAGAGCACACGAGAATAATGTAGATGTCTGTGTATGTTTGTGTGATCAAGAGTGTGTGTAAAGAGAGAAGACATGGTATATATAGTTTGAGAAACGAGTAGTCACATAGGTAAAGGATGCATAGTTATGGAAATACAACCAATTAGTATCAATTGAAATACTGGACTCCTTCAATTAAGGAGTGAAGTTCAAATGGTGCAGTAAAGAAAGGAAATCAACTTATAAGATTGATTTTGTTTAATGAGAGACAAGGAAATCACATAATACATAAATAAAGCCAATTACATAGTATATAATTAAGGGAAGTTGAAATAACATTACATTTATAAAGTAAACTAGGGTATTAGGTGAAAATCAACTGAAAGGGATCTCATATTCAATTGTAATCACAGGGAATCCAAAATAGTTAAGGAAAGTATCATATGAGTAAGGAAAGCACTCAAAATTTGGTACAGAATTACAAAGGACATGCAGAATCACCTATTCAAAGAAGGCATCACATAAATATGGAAAGAATCCAAAATTAGTACAGGATTACAGAGGGAATACACAATCATGTATCCAAGGAAAACATCACAGGCCCGGGGATTCTTACACAAAAGGAAGTATAAAATCAATAGGTGAACAATCAATAAGGTCTCAAATTACAAGGAATCAAGGGTTCACAAATAATAAATCAGGAACCCTAACAAGCTGAAACCATAGAGAATCAAGGATTCGACTAGGAGCAACAGTGATGAGTCGAATAAGTCACAGGCAAGAGGTCAGAAACCCTAGTAGTAAGACATGTGAAATTAAGGACTCTCACGAACTCAGTAATAATAAAATAACAAAGAAAACATGATACGAGGAGAGATTAGAAACTCTAATGAACAAAGCATAATACAGTCAAAGAAAACTTGAAGCATTCATTGGAAACGGGGATACCATAATATTCAAGGCAACAAGGAATCACAAAAATACTCATATAAACATAGTATAGATGACTAAAATCAAGAGGAAATACTGTTTTGAGAACATGGTATAGAAACCCTAGTTTTGAAATTGTTAAAAACGAGATTTTCCGGAGAAAACCATAGAGAAACCTCATAATATTGTAAAAATGTAAACAGATCTTAAAAGAAAAACGAGATACAGAAGATTAGGGTTTCGTGGAACCTAGAAAAGAGGGCAAACCTCATGAACGACATAGATTTAGGCCAGAGAGACTGTAAACTTACTCAAACGGCCGGGGGTTGGCCGGACAGTCGCAAGAGGCTCAAAGGAGGTGAGTGGACCGCTCCAGGATCGTCTGAAGAACTCAGGGTATCACTGAGCAGGTGAGAGGCGAGTGGATGACCAGGAGATGATAGGGAACTAAGTTTCCGGTGAAAATCCACCGGAGAAGGCGACTAGAGATCATCGGAGAAGACGAAGTCAAGGAGACTTCTAAAGAGTTTTAGAGAGACATAGAGAGATAGAGAGATGAACCGTCTCGAAGGGAATGAGACGGAGGGGGAGGGATTAGCTGAGTTTAATTTAGGTAACAAAAATCTAGGTCGTTGATCTGATCTGATCAACGACTCAGATTGGCTTGGTATTGGGTCGGGTTTTTTGATGGGTTTTGGGCTGGGTTGTTTATGATCTGGGTTGGGGTATTTTAATTGGGTTTGGGTTGGGGTTAATTAGGCTAGATTTTAAATAGTAAATGGCTAGATATTAAATACCCAAAAATAGATAAATAATTAAATAAACAACCAATAATTGTACAAAAAATGAAATTGAGTTTAAATAGATGAAATTACAGTAATTAAATAATATTAAGTGTAAAAGATGCATATGTTTCGAATTAAAATAATACACAATGTTCAATTGGGCTATAATTTTAAAATTATCGTAATTGAAATTAAATAAGACCCAATTGGCCAATTTACGAAATAATTGGATTTTAATAAGTAAAAAGTGATTATAAATGACATACTGAACTAAAAAATATTTTTGAAATTATTTTAAAGTACAATTTGTGAATTATGAAAATATACAATATTAAATAAATAGGGAAATAATTTAGATAAAATATAGAAAAATTAGGAAAAATACTCATTATTGCAAAGAGTGATTTTGAAAGCTTATATACCAGTCTGAAAATAATTTGAGGAAAAATTTGGTATCAACAATACTCAATTAGACAAGAACCTTCCATTTGATCTCATCCAGAAGGAAATCACAATACGCAACATGCTCCTCACGCCGGTAGGAAATACACATCTCTAACTGTCGTAGAAACCGTCGAAAACTCTTCGAAACCCATTAACACGTAGCCAAGCCATCAGAACTAAACCGTTCTAACTCAACCGAACCATGTTGGTCTCCAAACCCAAGGGTTTTTCCACAAATCACCTGTAAAAACTCACCACATCATAAGTACCCAAGGAACCGATCGTATCCATTGTCGTGCTAGTCCAACCTATTACCATGTTGTCCCTTTTCTCCAAGTTTCTTCTGAATTACGCTCGAGTTGACACTTCACCTTTCCAGAACACCACGATCCTTAACCTAAACTCACCCTTCGAGATCCTAGCGTAAAACCAAAATTCCCTAAGGCCCATAAGTCGCTGAATTCCCTCTTAAGCATCCCAAAGCACCACAACTAAGACACCCACTCTGAAGGGACCTTCTGTGAATCTAAAGTCGTTTCCTTCACCTTCTTGATATTTAAATGTAGAATCCACAATGATATAGAAATACAACGAGTCTCGAATGTAAATCTCAGTTTCTAGCCATATACAACTCTTAAAATTTTACAATTGCTACATATAAATCTTTAATCCATTAGAACTTTCTCGAGAGTCATCCATTCTGCTCAAATCTCAAATGTGCCACCTAAACGGGAAAAACAACATGTGCCCCATAAGCACACAACACTCAAGGAAGTAACCCTGCCCTAACACAACCGAGCAAATTCATACTCCATGCGCACTACGTCCTTCACACATAGTAGCACAATCATTCCATGATCTTCATATACTCATGAAGTGCAACATAAAACCCATATCTAGAAATTCCTTTACTCGAGTCATCCTCGATATCATCCTTTGCAAGTCATAACTATTCACAAGTATACCTCAAATCGAGACCAATACAACACATAACCGTGCAATCAACTCGTCAGTAGAAGACTCCCCTACTTGGCTCAAAACCATATCACAAATCACTCGATAACTCATAATACCCTACTCAATAACTGACATGATCCCGCACCAAAGTTCAACCCAATCTTTCATAAGCTCATGTAACACAAACCCCTTAATATCACAAATCATCTGCAAACTTCACATCCATCCTCATGACGGTAGGTAAACTATTACAAGCGATCTGAACTCAGATCACACAAATATAACTCACTGGTAGGAAATAAAGCCTCCACACAATATCATAAAAATCACATATCCGTAGATTACTTCGCAAGTTATAACTCACCTGCTTAGCCTCAAACTGACATCTCTTTATACCCTTTTCACAACCACAACTACTACGCAATCACTTAATCTTCCTGAGTCTAAACTCACCAACAAGGCATGAGAATCTAATTCGCTTCACATTTAAACAACATGAACGATCCTCCAATATATTCATAACTCGAGACTATATGTCACATCAAGACAGAAATCAAGCACCCAATAATATTTTTCACATCTCAAGCAAACTCTTCCCGTCACATCCAAACCACCTAAACAAATCCCGTAGTCCTATCATACTCATCATATGGTCATTCAACGACTCATTGATCGATAAATTCCACTAATAGGGACACTATCGGGCTTGTAAGTCCAAAAGCACATGCTCACACTACCAAAATCCCCATGCTCAAGCTACAGTCAAAACCCATCCACATGTCCTCCAGACTGGCCAATCATCAGCACATGGAAATCACATCTCGCACCTCATCCATGAAATCACCAGCCGTCGATCCAAAGCTGATACCGAGCGCTCACATGTGCATACGAATACGTGGAAGGAATTCAAAGAGTTATGTTTCAAGCTGAATCAATTCCACACGATAAGGAAAGAAAGAAGAGAAATTATCCTTAGTGCCCGGTAGACTCTCGAAGATAGGTATGGACGTTATCATACTGATCCGCAAGTCTCTACTAGACACTTACTCATGACTTGTAGAACCTATGAACCTATAGCTCTGATACCAACTTGTCACGACCCAAAATCCAACTAGTCGTGATGGCACCTAACCCAACCTGCTAGGTAAGCCAATTAACAACTATTCAAATTAATGAGATTTATCAAGAAAAGAAATGATAATACAATTATTTTTATACAAGAATTTCCCAAGGGCTGGTAGTACAAATCATGAGCTTCTAAGATTTAGAGTTTATAATTATAGTGTAAAATAAATACATCATCTGTCTGAATTATAAGTAAACATATTTTTCATAAGTCTAAAGCTACCATGAATAAGAGGCAGTCATTACCGGAACGCAGGTACGCCTTCAAAGCTAGCTCCCTTCATACACTGCAAAGTCAGCATCCAAATTTTCACACAAGGTGCAGAAGTGTAGTATGAGTACAATCGACCTCATTTACTCAATACGTAACAAAGCTAACCTTGGGTTGAAAGTAGTGACGAGCCATAATAGAGATCGGAGTCCAACACCAATAGCCAATAACAATTCATAACAAAGTAATAATAATGGTACAAGAATCATACTCATATATAAAATGCTCAACTCATTCACAATTCTGAAAAATTAGGTATGCTTTTCAAGTATATCGGTGGAAACCTAATTCTTTTACCAGAATTACAAAAATATGAGTCGGTCCGTAAACCTGTGATTTTTTCCAAAACTTTTTAGCAATGGATAATATGTTTCATTATCAAATGGCATGAGTAGAATACATCTCTATGCCTACATTTCAATGTGTATGAGAAGACATGAATGAAGTGATACCGTACAACATGAGAAAAATGCATCTCTATGCATGTATGTCAAGTGTGCAGGTCGAATGCGATGCAACTCAGTGATAAAATCATATGCATACTCTCAGAGTATCAACTCACTCAGTCCGCCTAGTCACTTAGTCTTCACAGTCACTCGGCACTCGTTCTCGGCTCTCGCACTCGCATGGGATAAGTACATGCGCTCACTGTGGGTGTGCAAACTCCAGAGGGCTCCTTCAGCCCAAGTGCTATAATAAGCCAATCATGGCGCAAAAACAAAATATATGCTACGGAGTACAGCCTGCTCCCATCATAAATCAATAATACTTGATGTAGCATGCAACCCTATGCCATCAATATCCTCATAATTAGGCCCTCGGCCTCACTCAGTCATCAATCCCTCTAGTTTCTCGAGCTCGCAATGTCATGATAAATCAGCCCAAAAATAATGATGTGATATATAAGTAAATGGTAACAGAGACTGAGATATGATATGCATATGTATGCGTACGAGTGAGTATGTAATTGCAGTGTAAGAAAATAACTCAACACTAGAAATGATCTCAGTGGGTCCCAACAGAATAAGCATGTAGTATATACATGGTTTTTGACATGAATCACATCTCAATAGTTCTAGTACGTAGAGATTTCATGGTTACAAATAAGATGAGGTAATTACATAGTGCCAAAGAAACAATGGAGTCACAATTTACACGGTGCACGTCCACACGCCCGTCACCTAGCATGTGCGTCACCTCAACACCAAACACATAACACGTATATTCAGGGTTCATACCCTCAGCACCAAGTTTAGACGTGTTACTTACCTCGAACAAGCCAAATCCTATTCTGAGCAAGCCAAACAATTACTCAAAAAATGCCATATTGCGTGTACCGACCACCGAACCGCTCGAAACTAGCCAAAAACAATTCAAATACATCAAATAATACCAAATAAACAACCCGGTCAATAAAGGTCGAATCTTTAATTAAAATCCCAAATTCATCCAAAACTCCACACCCAGGCCCGCACCTAGGAACCCAACAAAACTAACAAAATCCGACAACACATTCAATTACGAGTCTAACCATACTAGTTTCACTCATATACGACTTTGAATCGATGTTCAAAACTCAAAAAAATTCTTTACGAAGTTTTAGGCAAAAAAACCCCAAATTTCTATCTTGAAACCCTCGGTCAAATGCCAATAACAAATATTGATTCATGATATAAAATCAAAAATGAGTAGAGAACATTTACACCAGCGCACATGTTAAAAATTGCTTCAAGAATCGCCTCAATCCAAGCTCAATAGCTCCAAATATGAAGAAAAAAAAAAGGTTGAAACCCCCAAAATAGCGTACTTTATAATCACTGGACGAATCAATGAATCACGATCACGGAAATAACATCGCGATCGCGATCGCGAATAAGAAAGAGCATTGCCTCATAAATACATACGGGATCGCAAAAAAAGCTAGGCGATCGCTAAGTACAAGCAACACTACCTCCAACAAAATCACTACGCGATCACGTTATTACTCAGGATAACGCGAACGACACTGCCTCACACCTTCGCTAACGCGTTGAAGAAATTCTATAGCCCCATCTTCTCAACTCATCACTACGCGAACGCGATCTAACTGATGCGGGCGCGATGCCCAATCTCCATAAAACTACGCGATCGCCTGAGGATACTTGCGAACGCGAAGAAGAAACTACTCAATTACAGATCTTCATCTACACGATCGCATCTCTGTCTTTGAGATTGCGAAGAAGACTTGGTGCGCTTGACGCCAGCAGGAACTAGCAAGGCAAAAATGGAGGAAAATGATCCGAAACACGTCCGCAACTCACTCTCGCCCTTTGGGACCTTTCCCGAACATACCAACAAGTCCTATAACCTAACATGGACCAGCTCGGGACCTCCAATCATGCATAACAACATCGAAGAGACGAATCACACTTCAAATGAAACCTAATTGAACTTTGAATTTTCAACTTCCAAAACGCGCGTCGAATCACATCAAATCAACCCGGGGTGACCTCAAAGTTTTCACACAAGTCCCAAATGACATAGCACAGTTGTTCAAATTTTCGAAACCACAATTCGAACTAGATATCATCAAAGTGAACTCTCGGTCAAACTTATGAACTTTCTAAATTTTCAAATTTTCAACTTTCGCAAATTAGTGTTGAATCCTTCTAGGAACATGTAAATGCAAATATGGGCATATGCCCGAGTCCAAAATCACCATCCGGGCCTAACAGAACCATCAAAACTCTATTCCGAGGTCAAATTCACAAAAGTCAAACTTGGTAAACTTTTTCAACTTAAAGCTTCAACAATGATATTCGTTCTTCCAAATCGATTCCGAATAGACTGAAAACCAAAATTGATGATTCACACAAGTCATAATATATCATACAGAGCTACTCATGCTCTCAAACTACCGAGCGAAGTGCAAATGCATAAAATAATCGGCCAGGTCGTTACATCACCCCCAATTAAACATATGTTCTTCCTCAAACGTGCCAAGATTTGTCCCTAAGGCATCAAACCGCCGTGTCACCTTACCATGCACATACAGGGGGTTGATCTCACGTCACCCTATTCTATATAGGCACGACAACAAAATATAACTTAAGATCATTGCTTCAACCTCAGCCCGTAAACTACATAATCCAATTTCCAACATTTGGAATTTCCACAAGATCCGAACCTCGCATCTACAAACTGTAAAAGTATGAAAAAGATGTATCAAGCCATAACCATAACCTACGATGTAATCACATGGCATACCACACGACTTGCATACTCGTAGCAAAATTTCCATTCATAATAGCTGCTCAAAACAACCCAATACTGGTAAAAAACCTCATATCAAACAAAACCTTGGTCTACAACCTTCGTACACTGCCAATGATGAAAGAAACATGTATAAACTTACAACCATTCATCATATCAACAAGCCATGGAGCTCACTCTCCTTCGACAAGGGCTATAGCCAATTTCTAGTCTGATAAGCGACATTGTCCTTCCAAATATACCGCAATCAAATCTGATAGCACCCGTTCATTGTCCGTCAACCTCATCTTATCAAATACAACCTCCCTACTCACATGCCACACCAATACAACCTTAAGCCACAAATCGTGAAATTCGTGCACCAATACGCAACAATTCAAGTGTACTCAACCATAGAAAATGACTCAAATGATAGTAGCGTCCCGCAAGCTCAACAAGCACCTTCACAACACAAGGCTAAGAACCCATCACATACCGTAGAACCAAAACAGACGAATCTAACACGAAGGTTCATATCTCAACATAACTCCGCTGCAATGTGTGACCCCATTTAAACACTGGTCTATATGAACTACCTGAAAGCCAATATACCCAAAATCAATATCCACGCGCAATTCGATATAAAGTACCCAAGGTACATGAACATTACCATAAAGGAACCAATAACACAATACCACCGTCCAGAAAGAACATAACAAAATGCGCAATCAATCATTCAACACTTTAAAATCACAAATAAAAAACTATTTCTTTCCGTGTTTTAGGGAAAACACCTCAAAAGAAAAGCAGCCTAAACCTACTGCAAATAAAACTCCAAAAATATCCCTCAAACCCAGCAAAGAATAACCCAAAAATGATCTCAAATCCCTCACCAAACTCCTGCAAAAATCAGTCCAAAAAATAGCAAAAATGCAGCAATAAATCACTAAAAATGCTGCCCATTTCCACCCTAAAAATAGGTATGAATCAACCTCAAAAACCCCCCACTAGGATAGCCCTGAACACCATATCTCATGTTCATTTTTCATGTGTGTGAGTCTTGCGTCAAAAGAGTTTGACATTTCCATGGAGGTGGCAAATCGACCTTTTGATCCTAGGCTCGTTGTTCCCGTTGCTTCTTCCTATTTGCGATCGAGTATCATTATTTTGGGATCAATTCTAACGCAAACATAAGTTGAATTTCGCTCTATATTAGGTCTCTTGTGAGAGTTAGCATTGGAAGTTACAATGATGAATGTGAGATTTGCATACGATTTGAGATACTAAACGATTTGTGTCATATGAGCTTACGAAGGATTTAGTGAATCTCACTGCAGTATGTTGGTAGTGATAGCATATGGGCATTGTGAGTCATTGTTTTCCTTCATCTTTGGCTTTGATCCAAGTGAGGGAGTCTGTTAATGACGATTTGATTGCACGATTATGTGTTGTAGTGGTTTCGGTTCGAGGTATATTGGTAAACCAGTTGTGACATGTAGAGGTGGAGTCTAGGAATAACTCGAGTAATGGAAAATTCTTCGACACAGGTTGTGATGTACTCTACGGGTAAATGGACCTTATTGAATTACTGGGTTGAAATTGTAAAAAGAGTAGTGTGTGTAGTGTATGAGTGTGCTTGTTTCTTCAAAGGTTTGGATTACTTCCTAGTATGTGGATTGCAAATGGGGTATGGCCGTACTTCCTATTTGGTCAGTATAATTGAAATTACGTAGAGTGAATGACGTTCGAGAATGGTTTTGACGGATTCAAGGTTATATGTAGCGCTTGAGGATCTTCAAGGTGTGAATTGGGCTAGAAATGATATTTACATGGAATGTGTAAAGGCTTGTGGTGTAATTCATGGATTATATCCATCAGTACCAGGAAAGTAAAGGTAATAACTTTAAATTCGCAGGAAGTCTCTTCAGGGTAAGTATTTCTAATATGGTGCTTCTGGGGTACTTGAGAGAGTATTCACCGGCTTATGAACCTTAGACGGTATATTCTATGCTCGGGTTTCGTGCGGTGAGTCTGGATTGAGAATTGCGTTATTATGGCAAGAAGAAGTATCAATTCGAAGGTAAGTCAAAAGGAACTTGGATGAATATGACAAGTTGGTAGTAGATCGGATCGGCATGATAAGGGATATGATTAGTTCTGTGGGTGTTTTGAAGTAATGAGTTGTTACAGGTGTTTCTTAGCAATTCCCTTGGTATTTGGTGGCATGTGTAGCTTGGTTGAGTGAGAAGGATTCAGTCCTGACAGTTTGATGTTGTACAAATGGGATTCAGAGAGTTCTTGATGGTTTGTACCACGGTTAGAGATGTATATTTTCCACTGGCGTGAGGTCCATGTGATGCATAGTGATTTTGCTTCTAAATGGGATCAATGGAAAGTTCTTGGCTAGTTGGGTACGTAGTTGTTAGTAGCTCGGAAGGGAGCATGAATTTCTCATATTTATCATAGGATTGCATGGCTTATGCAGTATTTTTTGTATAGTGGAGATTGGCATATGTGAGGTCACGGTTCAGTTGAAGGAAGGTCACCATTGGCAGTTTCAGATGACTAGGTAAAGGATACCACTATTGGGTTGCTTGATGAGGGTATGCATTCAGAAAAGGGCAATATGTTTGAGTTAAGGGTGCTTCGTTGGAATTGCGACGCTCTCTTGTTGGATCGACTGCAGATATTCAAGGTTGCTTGGTGACATAGAAGCATTATGGGGGTATCCCTCGTGGAATGATTGAGTATTAGAGACATGTTATATATTCGAGTGGTGGAGTTGGGATCATATATGGTAATTTGTGCGCTTCATGGACTTTGAGACTAAGAGTTCTAATAAACAGACTATTTTGTGGTTGTGGGCTATGAGGATGCGAGCAAAGCTAGTCAGGTGCTAGTATATGCCATGATTCAGTCATTATGAACCTTGGAGAGTTATCTACCTGTTGTGGATGACCAGAGTTGACTTAGAGTGATTGGTAGGCCAGTATGGGTGTGTGTTCCGCACTAAGTCAGAATTGTTGACTTCGAATTGCTATTGTTGAGGGATGTACCATTCGATTGTCACTAAGCTTATTCGTGTTTTGGAGTGATCTATGAGTTACCTTTCATTTTTTCGAGGAGTTGTGATCATTGGTTATATGTGCATAGGGTGCGGTTCCATCGGGGCTTTATAGCGAGATTTGAGTAAGGTAAGTAATTGTGTGTTGCAGGATTGAGACGTGTTGGTTATATTCTTACTGATTCGGGCGACATGGTATCGTCGGATTTCCCTGTGATTAAGGAAATGCACCTTGAGTACTTGATGTCGAATTTCGCATGGTTATTGATTTTGGAGCAAGGTGGCCTGGAGTATTTCATGTGTTCCAACGGTTGGATGGGATCACGCTTTGTAGAGAAGTTAAGTAGAGGTATGATCCTTGCTATCGGATTCGCATGATATGGTTTCACGATATGTACCAAGATTTTAGCATGATGTTGTGATGGTAATTGTTGATGGCAGGATAGTCCTCTCATGTGAATCTTCTTTTTATGATTTGAGCTCTTGGGATGTTTTTATTGAGTGCACGAGTTGCACAAGTTATGGCTCAGGGTGGTATTGATGCTGATCGGCATAGAAACATTGCAGTATTTCCTATAGGAGAAGGGAAGCTTCATGTCTGACTAATCGGATGAATGGTTGTTGGCTTGTACGTATTTCATTCATCATCGGAAGTATATGGAGGTGATAGAGCGAGGCAAGAGGATATGTACCAGTATTGGGTTGTTTTGGGCAGCTATTGTGATTAGGAGTTATCTCTAGGCACGTTCGAGGACGAACATATGTTTAAGTGGGGAAGAATGTAACGACCCGGTCGGTCGTTCCGTAGAATTTGCGATGTTATTCCTGTTTCTGCCTTGTTATGAATTGTTTAGTTGTTTATGATGTGTTGGAGTCAAGGGGTACGGGTTCGGAGTGGTGGTAATGAGAATTGAGACACTTAGTCTCTTAAAGTAGCCTTATAGTTGGAAAAGTCGACTGGTAGTTGACTTCTTTGTAAACGATCTCAGAATGAGGATTTTATGGCTCGGATAGTTTTGTTAAGTGAATAGGGGCTTAAGAGGGTGTTCGGAATGTAATTGTGATGTCCGGTGTAGAATTAGGCTTGAATTGGTGAAATTTAGTTTTGGCGATTTTCCGGTCGGCATTGGAAAATAGGCTATCGGGGTTGGAATGGAATTCTGGAAGTTGGAGCATGTCCTTAATGTCATTTTTGATATGTGTGCAAATTTCAGGTCAATCGGATGTGTTTTGGATGGTTTCGGCATCTTTGGTGAATTTTAGAAATTTCAAAGTTCATAGGCTTGAATTTGATGTGATTTTGGTGTTTTTGCGTTGTTTTTGGTGTTTTTAGGGCTCGACTAAGTTTGAATGAGGCATTAGGATTGGTTGACATGTTTGGTAGAGGTCCCCGGGGCCTCATGTGTGTTTCGGATGCTTAAACGGGCAATTTTGGGGCCTTAGGTGATGCTGGTTTTTCTGGTTTTTATGCAGCAAGTATTTTTTCTCTGCGATCCCGTGAGATCAATCGCGATCGCGTAGAACAAGTTGAGGCAGGCAGGATTTTACTCTCTGCGATCGCATAAGGGTGTTTGCGATCGTAGTGTTTGGGAAGCTTAGTCATTGTGATCGCGTGGGAGTCTTTGCGTTCGTGTAGAAGAAAATAGACGTCGGGTGTTTGAGCATATCTCTACGTGGTCGCGTGAAGCCAACCGCGATCGTGTAGGTTGAGTTAGTTGAGGTCGGCGATCGCGAGCCGTCTCTTGCGTTCGCGTAGAAGGAAATTTTGGGTGCGTGTTGGTTACTCTCTACAATTGCGACTGGAAGTCCGCGATCGCGATGAAGAAAAAATGGAATGGGCAGAATGTTTAAAAGTTCAAACAAGGGTTTAGGACATATCTCAAAACGCCATTAGAGAGCTCGGGAGAAGGACGCTTTGGAAGAGATTTTCATTGGGATTCTTGTGGTAAGTGTTCTTCAATCAGTTTTTGATTAAATTCATGAATTAGTCTTGATTTGTATCACGTAATTTGAGAAATCAAAATGGAAATTGGGGAAGAAAGGGAGGAAAATTTTGGAAATTTCTTTTAATGATTTGAATGGGCCTTTGAGGTCAGATTTTGGTAAATTTTATATGGGTAGACTCGCGAGGGAATGAGGATTCTAGTTTTGTGATTTTTATCAAATTCCGAGATGCGGGCCTGAGGGTCGGGTTTGGCCAATTTCGGGAATTGTGCCTAATTTTCTAGTTTTCGATTGGATTTTGTTTCCCTAGCATATTTTGATGTTGTAAATCTGATTTGGATAGACTCGGAGCATTTGGGAGCCAATTCGAGGGGCAAGAGCATCGCGGAGTAGGTTTTGGGCTATGTTGAGGTAAGTAACGATTGTAACTTTAGACCTGAGGGTATGAAACCCCGGTATCTTGTATTGTTTTGGTAAATACGGTGACGCACATGCTAGGTGACGAGCGTGTGGGCATGCACCGATAGCGATTGTGACTTGGTCCGTCCCGTAGCGAATTTAAGCCGCGTATTCAATTTGAAACCATATGATATCTTGTATTTTAGAAACTTATACTTATTTATGGGTTGTATGCCATGTTTGGGGCCTTGTGCCGACCTGTTTAGACCCTCAGGGGTATTTTTACACTGTCCTCTCACTATTTTGATACATAATTTGTGAACTCAGTCATGTTTACTACCTGTTGTTATTTTCATTGTTACCACACTGTTTTGAAACTTTGAGAGGTATTTTGGGTTGAGTCCCGTGAGTTGAGATAAGTTGCCCGAGTGGCTTGTGAGGATGACTGAGTGAGGCTGAGAGCCGAGTATGTGAGGATAGTTATGGATCGGGCTGCATGCCGCAACATATGTATATATTATATGGATCGGGTTGCATGCCGCAGCATATGTATATATTATATGGATCGGGCTGCACGCTGCAACATATGTATATATTATATGGATTGGGCTGCATGCCGCATCATATGTATATATATTATATGGATCGGGTTGCACGCCGCAGCACTATATATTATATATTGGATCGGGCTGCACGCCGCAGAAACATAGTGCTTGGGTTGTAGGAGCCCCTCTGGAGTCTGTACACCCCCAGTGAGCACAGTCGACTATTATATGGATCAGGTTGCACGCCGCAGCAATATACCTATTATAAGGATCGGGCTGCACGCCGCAACAATATACATACATATTTGATCAGGCTACACGCCGCAACAGTTGTGAGATACCTGGTACTTGTTTAGGGAGAGTGCTTAGTGTGAGCATGAAATATTGATAGTGGGGCCACGAGTGACTGAGATACCTTGTTATGAGTAATACTGTGCCTGAGAGGCTGTTACATTGTGAAATTTACTGATTTTCCCACTCTTCTTTATACTGAGTTTTTCTTCTAAAAGTTGAATTGCGGTTTTATGAAATTATGATTTATAAATGCTCGTCACTACACTCAAGTTTTTAGTTACTTTGGTTACTTACTGAGTTGGCGTACTCACGTTACTCCCTGCTTCTCTGTGACCAGATCCAGGTACCAGACCATCTCGCTAGTTGATTTTTGACATACCAGAGTTGTTCGAAGATCGAGGTAGCTGCTCAGCGTTCCCAGCTCACCTCCTTTCCTTTCCCCAATTCATAGTTTTGTCTTTCATACTTCAGATATTTGTAGTAGCAGAGTCACTTTACTATACATTGTCTTTATCATCTTAGATGCTCATGACTGGTGACTCCAGAGGTCTGGGTCGGTATTAGATTTTTATCGTTCGGTTTATTGTTTTCTTGTTGGCTTGTCTTAAAAAGGGAAATCTTTATCAGAATATAAGGAAATATTCGTTATAAATGGATAAGTGTTAATCTCATTGTATTAGAGGGCTAGCATAGTTCCATGATAAGAGCCATCACGGACCTTAGTGATTTGGGCTCGTGACAATTTATTTGCAAAATCATGAACGTGCAATAGTTTTTTCATTTTTTATTTTTTATGCTATTTGGAACTTGGAAAGAAGACAATTTAAGGTTTTCAAGTTGCATTATATATGAATTTGAATTTTTTGCAGCTGGAATAGGAATATATACAAACTTGGGGAATAAGAATAAAAAATCATCGAATTTTTGTGCTTGAAGATCTGCAGAATAAAAAAAAAAGAAAAAAATGCTTATTTTTCAAATTATGGCCTACTGTTAATGGGTTACAGATTTGCAAAGTTTTGATTGGATTATTCTGCTGCAATGTATATAGGTGGACTGTATTTTTGTGTAATTCTCCCTATTATATATCTAGAGAGAGGGAGAGATGGATATTGATATTATTCCCGACAAGTTAACTTTTTGTTAATTATTATTACCGACATCGGCCATAAATGACCTATTATATTCTGATCAAACTCAATGTATATTTGGTTAAATATTTTAAATAATATATTTTTATTGCGTGTGTACTCATTGTCACAAAGATTAACGATTAGATCTGTCGACTTAAGTTAAGTCATGAATTCGCCTTTAACTTTTGATAAAAGTACTTTTCTCAACATAATACAATTGTTTAATTCATCATTTTCCGTTCTGCAAAACGTAGAGTTGTGACAGTCATTGCAACGATCTGATCGGTCGTTTTGAACTCTAGCGCGTCATTCTGCAGTTTGAATCCTTGAGTAGCTTCACTTAAGGTATTATGACTAGTACGTGTGGTCGGGATTGAATTTCGGGAAGTTTTTGAATTGATTTGGAAAGAAAATTCTCATTTCGGAAGTTTTATGTTGGAAGAATTGACTACGGTTTACTTTCGAGTAAACGACCTTGGAACCGGGATTTTAAAGATTCAATAGGTTCGTATGATGATTTCGGACTTGAGTGTATGTCCGGATCTGATTTTGGGTGACCTGAGAACATTTCGGTGCTCATTATAGAAAGTTAGCATTGTGGAAGAATTTCATAAGTTTTGGTTGAAGTGTATTTTAATGTTATCGATGTACGTTTAGAATTTCGAGCATAGGAATAGATTTGTATGGTGATTTTGTTCTTAGGTGCGCGCCCCAATGTGGACTTGGAGGTCCGTAGCTCATTTTAGAGTCATTTGGCGAAAGTTGGAAAGTTGAAGGTTTTTGGGAAGTTGACCGGAAGTAGACTTTTTGATATCAGGGTCAGCTTCCGATTCCGGAAGTTGGAATAGGTTCGTAATGTCAAATGTGACTTGTGTGCAAAATCTGAGGTCAATCAGACGTGATTTGCTAGGTTTCAGCATCGAATGTAGAAGTTTGAAGTTCTAAAGTTCATTAAGCTTGAATCAGGGTGTGATTCGTGGTTTTAGCGTTGTTTGATGTGATTTGAGGCCTTGAGCAGAACAAGTTGGTGTGATTGGACGGGGTCCCAGGGGCATCGTGTGTTATTCGGGGTGGTTTCAGACCAAGTTTGGTTGTTATGTTGTTGTTTTTGCTGATGTTGGTGTTGTCTTTCGCGAACGCGAAGGTTTTCAAAGAAGAAGTTTGGGCTAGACCATTTGTGCTACGCGTTCGCAATTAGGGAGACATGTTTGCGAAGGCCTTGGCAGTTGAGCTTCGCGTTCGTGATTTCCCTCTTGCGTTTGCATAAGGTAAGTCGGGCCTGGGAAGTTCTTGGCCTACGCGTTCGCGTGGGTTGTCCGCATTCGCGATGGTACTTGGAAAGGCATCACGTTCACATGCCTGGCTTCGCGATCGCGAGGGAGGATTTGAAGCTGAAGCTGGTTGTGCTTTGCAAAAGCGAGGGAAGTTCAGCGGTCGCGAAGAAGAAGGTTATTATGCTGGGCAGAATATTTTAAAAGCGAGGTTTGAGTTCATTTCACCCATTTTTTCACACGGCTTAGGCGCTTTTTAAGAGGCTTCAAGGGGATATTTTCATCATCTATGTCAAGGTAAGTGACTCCCACTTATTGCAAATTAAATACTTGGATTATATATAGATATTGACATGAAAATTCATTGAAAATTAGAGAAAATTTGGGATTTTGGTAAAAAACCTAGAAATGGGTATTTTTGATATTGACCACGAATTTGGGCATGGAATTGAGAATAAATTATTAATTTGTGTTCGTGCTGCTATGGGTGTTGTTTATCTTCGAAAATTTTGGAATCCGGGCACCTGGGCCCGAGGGTGATTTTTATCGACTTTTTGAGCAGAGTTGGAAATTGTTGTAAATTGGATTATAATGAATATTGGAGTATATATTTATGGATTTGCACATTTATTGACTAGTTTCGGAGCGTTGGGCATCGGTTTGAGTTGTTGGAAAGTCTTGGGAGCTGGTTATGGAATTTCGGAGCGAGGTAATTCTCGTTTCTAACCTTGTAAGAGGGAATTAACCCCATAGGTGAATCAAATTATTTTGTGCTCCTATTTGTGGATCGGGGTGCATGCCGCAACAGTATGATGTTGATTACAGTTCCCCATAGCTATTCTTGTGTGTCTTGTTTCTTATGTTCTTAAAAAGGTTCATCACACTTTTTCGTTGTTTAATTAGTTACGTGGGTTGAGTAGTTCTTTCCAGAGTTCGTTTTCCTTATATATCACATTCGAATTTGTGGATTGTTGGAACATGGTGGCATCATATGAGACTTTTGGTAGTGTTTGTGGTGGCTTATTACTGGAATAACTTCTACTGTGTGAGACGGGATTTTTGGACCAGGGATCAGTGCGATCGGATTTATATGAGTCACATTAAAGAGCCAATAGCGTTAGTTGGTTCATAAGGAGGTAATGGATCTTGTCATGAGGAGAGATTCAATGATTTGTTGACTCAGCAATTGGTTATGGATTTTTACGCATCTCTTCCGTTGTGGCAGTATTGCAAGAGTTGGAACAGGACTTATATGTGTCATGAGGTGTGATGTGGGCTTCGAATTCGTGGAATCGTGGCAATTGTTGTCAGAGGATGTTATTATGGTCGTGTGAATTATGCGTTGCATGGTGTGAATTCAGTAAGGGTATGCAATCATGTTTGGTACAATGTGTAGTGATTTAGACGGTGTTCGTATGTTGGAAACAAGCCTGGTAGAGAATTTCGATGTTGGAACTTGTCTCTAAGGCTTACTTCATTAAATAAAAGGGAGGATCTTCATATTGGCTCGAGCTAATGTGCTCAACTGGGTTGTGGTAGCACGGGTGGGTGCACGAGGTGTTGAACAATGATTTCGGCAAATTCCGGAGCAGTTCTTAGCATGTTCGAGGACGAACATATGTTTTAAGTGGGGGAGAATGTACAATCCGACAGGTCGTTTTAAGCTCTAGCGCGTCATTCGGTGGTTTGAGGCCTTGAATAGCTTCACTTCAAGTATTATGACTTGTACGCGTGGTCGGAATTGAATTTCGGGAAATCCGGTGTTGATTTGGAAAGAAAATTCTCATTTTGAAAGCTTTAAGTTGGAAGAATTGAATAAGGTTTGAATTTTGAGTAAACGACCTCGGAATCGGGATTTGAAATTTCCAATAGGTTCGTATGTTGATTTTGGACATGGGCGTATGTCCAGATCGGGTTTGAGGTGACCCGGGAGAACTTCGATGCTTATTATGGAAAGTTTGCATTTTGGAAGAATTTCATAAGTTTGGGTTGAAGTGTATTTTAATTTTATCGATATCCATTTGGAATTCTGAGCCTGGGAATAGCTCCGTATGGTGATTCTGGTCGTAGGAGCGCATCTGGATGTGGATTTGGAGGTCCGCAGGTCATTTCTGAGTCATTTGGAGAAAGTTCGAAAGTTGAAGGTTTTTAAAAAGTTTAACCGGGAGTGGACTTTTTAATATCGGGGTTGGATTCCGATTCCCGAAGTTGGAATAGGTTTGTAATGACAAATGTGACTTGTGTGCAAAGTTTGAGGTCAATTGGACGTGATTTGATATGTTTCGACATCGAATGTAGAAGCTTGAAATTCTAAAGTTCATTAAGCTTGAATCGGGGTGCGATTTGTCGTTTTAGCGTTAATGATGTGAATTGAGGCCTCAAGCAGGTACGTGCTATGTATTGGGACAAGTTGGTGTGATTGGACGGGGTCCCGGAGGCCTCGGGTGCGATTCGGGGTGGTTTCTGACCGAGCTTGGCTGTTATGATGTTGTTTTTTCTGATGATGGTCTTGTCCTTTGCGAACGCGAATGGAGTCCTACGTTGGGGAAAAAACGTTTGGACTTGGCCGTTTGTGCTACGTGTTCGCAATCAATGAGACGCGTTCACGAAAGCCTTGGCAGTTGAGCTTCGCGTTAGCGATTAGGGAGACGCGTTCGCGTAATGTAAATTGAGCCCGAGAAGTTCTTGGCCTACGTGTGCGTGTAGGCTGTCCGCATTCGCGATGGTCAGGCTTGGGAAGGCAGCGCTTTCGCATGCCTGGCTTCGCGATCGCGAAAGAGGATTTGAAGCTGAAGATGGTTGTGCTTCGCAAACGCGAGGGAAGTGCGGCGTTTGCGAAGAAGATGGTTGTTGTGCTGGGAAGAATGTTTTTAAAGCGGGGTTTGAGTTCATTTCACCCATTTTTTTCACACGGCTTAGGCTATTTTGGAGAGGCTTGAAGGGGAGATTTTCATCATATATGTCAAGGTATGTGATTCTCACCTATTGCAAGTTAAATACTTCGGATAATATATAGATTTTAACATGGAAATTTATCGGAATATAGTGGAAATTTGAGGTTTGGTAGAAAACCTAGAAATTGGTACTTTTGGATCTTGACCACAAATTTGGGCATGGAATTGAGAATAAATTATATGTTTGATTTCATGATGCTATGGGTAATGTTTATCATCAAAAAATTTAGGAATCTGGGCAGCTGGGCCCGAGGGTG
Source organism: Nicotiana undulata (assembly GCA_005239495.1). Taxonomy (NCBI): domain Eukaryota; kingdom Viridiplantae; phylum Streptophyta; class Magnoliopsida; order Solanales; family Solanaceae; genus Nicotiana; species Nicotiana undulata. The sequence goes on along the minus strand of ML250067.1, from coordinate 76,755 downwards.
ACTTTTATCGACTTTTCAAGCGGAGTCGAAAATTATTGTAAATTGGATTATAATTAGTATTGGAGTATATATTTATTGGTTTGCACATTTATTGGCTAGTTTTAGAGCGTTGGGCATGGGTTTGAGTTTTTGGAAAGGCTTGGGAGCCGATTATGCAATTTCGGAGCGAGGTAAGTCTCCTTTCTAACCTTGTAAGAGGGAATTAAACCCATAGGTGAATCAAATATTATGTGCTCCTATTTTTTGGGGCTGCGTACGCACAAGGTGACAAGAGTTTGTATGTAGCTACTAATTGTGCTTATGTCCGGGTAGTCTAGGACCCAAATCATGTCATACATGCGATGTTTGCACTTTACTTGTTAATGTAATTGCTTAAATCATATTGAAACATTACAAAGGAATCGTAACATGATAAACTTCATTTACTTGACCGTTAATGAGAACTGGTAATTCTTTGAAAAATTTATCCCTTAATAAATCTTAAATTGGTTGTGTTAATGTATTTTCTCTTTATGTGGAGCAAGCCGAACGCCTCGGTAGCAGATAGATGCATCTATGGTTCGTGTCGTTCGACCCTCGGCAGTGCACTGATTAAATATTTTATGTTGGATCGGACCGTACAACCTCGACATGATTTGTGCATGATAAATCTTTGGTACTAATATTAATTGATATTGCTTCATTGGATTGAAATACAAATTGTTAAATGACGAAAATAAATTTGGAAATTCCTATTAGTAGAAGAATTGTTTATTTACTTTCTTGTTCTTGAGTTTCAGTTGTTTCTATGTAACCATTTCTTAAATTGTAATATCAATATCTTATGGTTAGCCCATAGTAAGTGTCATAGTCTACCTCTCGTCACTTACTTCTTCGAGGTTAGACTGGATACTTACTGGGTATGCGTTTATTTACGTACTCATACTAAACTTGCTGCATATTTGTTTTTGTGCAGATGCATATATGTCTAGTGTCCTTGTGGGCGCAAAGGCGCGGTTATTGCGGGGACTTAGGTGAGCTTCATTACACGTTTTGAGTCCGCAACACACACAGAGTCTACATCCGATTTATTTACGCACTCCTGGATAATTGTATCCCAGACAGATGTATTTTACCGTGTTTCCTAGTTGATGCTCATACACTCGTGACACCGGGTATTGGGGTGCTTATGGGTTGTTCAATATTAATGTTGTAAAAATATTGTCATTTACTCTGTACTATTTAATTGAAGGAAATTATGATTTCAAAAATACTAAAATGGGTAATGTAGTTAATCATTTAATATTGGCTTGCCTGACAGCTGTGTTAGGTGTCATCACGACCTTTAATGGATTTTGGGACATGACAATCATTAACTCAAATACAATTAGAATTTATTTCTATGCCCAAAAAAGAACAATATTTGAACTACAGTGATAGACCAGTGATGTCGTGCTATAATTCCATATAATTTGTGCAACAATTGAGCTTAATAGAGTTTATTTTACATGTAGGAATGCTTGGACATGTAGTGGAGAAAGGTTGCACGAAATGGTACCTCGAAGCAACAAAATGAAGAAATAAAAGAAGACGAGCAACGCAATGAAAATTCACAGCCCTAGACAATGCAAGGCTTTGTCCAAGGCATTGTCATTGGCGCTCTCACGGTGCCTCGCGAGGTAATGTTGCGCTTCTGATGGCGCATCACAGTGTAATGTTGGCGCCTCTGACAATGCCCCCCGCCGACGATGCTTATCCGAGCAACTTTTAATTCCTCATTATATTTGGACGTGTAGATCTCGTCCCCATGGTTGCGCCCCGTTTTCTCACGAAAGCGGGTTTCGACGTGTGAAAACCTTTTTAAATGAGGGTGTTAAAAGAGAAGAGCCTCCACCTAACAATTGTTTAAGGTACGTTAGGGCACCTATTTGCAAATAACTCTGTTTGATCAGGTAAGGGCTCAAATTACCTCAATTAGAAGGTATTAGGCACTCTTCGAGGTCCACAATTATGGGTCTCGACCGAAATTTAAACTATGTTGATTAAGTGAATAAACTAGGCGAGCAAAGAAGTAAAGAAAGATATAAAATTCGAAAGTCCTATTATGACGTAAACTAGTGTAAAGAAAAAATATCATTAAACTATATGAACGATTGGTAAAAGTTCTAAATTTCATAAGGATTACAACTGCATCGGTCTATATTAACGACTAAATCCTTTAGAAACCGTATAAGGGAGAAAGGGGAGATCCTAAGTTTATTTAGCCTAAGGGATCACCCTGTACAACATAAACAATACTTCGCAACTCCCTTTAGGTAGGAGTTGCTCATATTATTTAGCAGGCACAAACTATCATCTCATACTACCCTATTACTATGTTGAAGTTATTTACTTAAAGGCTTTCTAATTCATTTCTAGGCCGTACCCTATGTGTGCAGTACCCCTCCCATGCCTATGATCCAGGAGACTTTGGACCTACTACTTGGTAGTTCTAGACTCAACTTAGGTGCTCAATGTCACGACCCAATTTTCCCTCCAAACGGGTTCGTGATGGCACCTAGTCTAGACGACTAAGTAAGCCCAAACATTCAAGTGAATTAAGAGTACACGAGGCAAAACAGAGGAAAAATAACATGAAACAATACTAATACTCATTGTCGCTCGGCATTTACAGCTTACTTCGCCCCAGACCCGGAATATCTACAACATTACAAGCTAAACTCTATGGCTCAATGTACAAAGCTGGAAATGAAAGTGTAGTCTCATATGCGAACTATAGCTATGCTAGGATAGGAGGGGGACTCGGAAGCTCTGCGGACGCTGCAGAAATACCTCAAAGTCTACCAAAGGTCTGCTACTCTACTGACTCCAGAACAGTGCACCGGTACCTGGATCAGCACATGGGAAAAACATGCGCAGAAGGGCGTGGGTACTCCACATTCGGTACCCAGTAAGTGCCAAGCCTAACCCCAGTCAAGTAGTGACGAGGTCAGGTTGCGGCTCTACTGAGTATGAAAAAATAAACAGGTATAATAGACAGTTAAGTAAAGCAGTAATAATTAACGGGAAGTAAAGTGAACCGGAAAGAACCAATGTATTAAATTTCAGTTCCGCACAACATATAAATCAGAAGATAGTCTTGCAATGCAATGCAGGGGAAAGTCTCAGGTCTCAGCCCGTAGTCCCAATGTAAATATGCAATGCAATGCAAGAGAAAGTCTCAGGTCTCGGCCCGCAGTCCCAATGTAAATATGCAATGCAAGGGAAGGGAAAGTCTCAGGTCTCGACCCGCAGTCCCAATGTAAATATGTAATGCAATGCAAGGGAAAGTCTCAGGTCTCGGCCCACAGTCCCAATGTAAATATGCAATGCAATGCAAGTGAAAGTCTCAGGTCATAGCCCGCAGTCCCAAAGTAAATATGTAATGCGAGACGTATTTCAGAAATAGCGAAATTCAAAAGTTTAGGAAAAACAGTTGGCAATATATAAAGTAAAGTACTTAAACCAGTTTCAAAGAATAATAACGAGTGGAAAATCAGGGAAAATTGTTTGACTTGATAAAACATAAGTCACTACTCAGTTAAACCAATAACAAGAATAATAGGAATTGAAGATGAAGTAGGTCATAGAAGGAAACAATGGAATTAGTGAAAATATCTCGTGCACGTACTCGTCACCTCACGTACACGAGGTTTTTATATAAAAAATTAGTCATAAATGCCTAAGGGAAATTCCCCAACACAGAATTAGGCAAGCCACTTACCTTGACTGTGCTAATCAACCAATAATCACGCTCTTGCCACGAGTATCAAACTCCGGGTGGCCCAAATCTATTCAATTCGATTGCATAAGGTAAATATCATTTCAAGAAATCACAATAACTAATTAATTCGAAGCTAATTCGCGAAATTAGAAATTTGACAAAAATGCCCCTCGGGCCCACGTCTCGGAATCGGATAAAGTTATATTTTTCCGGACACCCGTTCACTCACGAACTCCCTCGAACAAGAATCATCGAAATCTGATGTCAAAACTCCCTAAATTCTCAGATTTTTGGTTGGGGGGAGTTTCATCAAGTTTCCATGGTTATTCACCCATTTTTGTTAATTAGATTAAGGAAAAGGATGTGGGTTAATGGTCTAACAATGAATTAGGATTAGAAAACGTTACCTATGATCATTCTCTTCAAAACCCACTGAAAATCGCCAATTCCGGAGCTCTCAAACGGGTTTTAGACTTATGAATTTCAAACCCTCGGATTAGGGAATAAAAAAGACAGGGATCTCGCACATGCGGTCCCTTTAACCGCACCTGCAGAAATTCCATCGCAGATGGGGAAATCACTTAAGATCACTTGGGGCCGCACCTACGGTCGTTTGGTCGCAGCTACGATCCCGTGCCTGCGGGACCCAGGTCGCACCTGCGACCTCTGGCCACCCCACTCAACAACCGCACCTGCGATCTGGCTGGTCTCACCTGCGTGTCCGCACCTGCGGAAAAACCCTCGCAGGTGCGAGACACCAGAAACAAGTCTGGTTCAGTAGCACATAAGGCTCCAATTTCACCCGTTGGGCATCCGAAACAACCCCGAGGCCCCCGGGACCTCAACCAAAACTACCAACTGACCCGAATACCGCATTCAAACTTGGTCAGGCCTGAAAAACACATCCCATAACATCCACATCATCAATTATGCATAGATTCAAGCCTAAGAACTTAGGAATTTTCAAGAATTCACATTCGACGCCGAAACACGTCAAAACTCGTCCAATCGACCTAAAATTTTGCACATAAGTCATAAATGACATTCAGGACTTGCTGTCGCTTTCGGAATTCCATTCCGAGTCCGATATCAAAATCTCACCTATCGGCCAAAATCGCCGAAATTCTAACTTTCACCAGTTCAAGCCTAAATCTACACCTGACCTCGAAAACACATTCCGAACATGCTCCTAACTCCGAAATCACTCAACGGTGCTAACGGAGTCGACAAAATTCCATTCCGAAACCGTCTTCATACAGCTCTAGCTACAGTCCAATTTCTAAAGCTGAAATTCACATTAAAGGACTATGTGTCCTAAATCACTCCAAATTTCACCACTCGACGCTCTCACAAGTTCCATTAACATAATAAGGCATGAGAGAAGCAGTTATTAGGGGATCGGGGTGCTAACTCTCAAAAAGACCGACTGGGTCGTTACATTCTCCCCCTCTTAAGAAAATCGTTCGTCCTCGAACGAGTATAGAAACATACCTGAAGTTGTGAAAAGATGAGGGTACTGACTCCGCATATCCTGCTCGGTCTCCCAAGTCGCCTCCTCGACCAGATGACCCTTCCACTGAACCTTGACTGGGGCAATATTCTTCGATCTGAGCCTCCTGACCTGCCTGTCCAATATAGCTACAGTCTCCTCAACATATGATAGATCCTTGTCCGACTGGACTGAGCTGAAATCCAAAACATGGGTCGGGTCCCCGTGATACTTCCGGAGCATGGAAACGTGGAATACCGGATGAACTCCTGCCAGATTGGGAGGCAAGGCCAGCTCATAAGCAACCTCCCCAACCCGCTGCAACACCTCAAAAGGGCCAATGAACCTCGGACTCAGCTTACCCTTCTTCTCAAATCTCATGACGCCTTTCATAGGCGATACCTGAAGCAAAACCCGATCACCTACCATAAATGCCAAGTCTCGTAATCTCCGGTCAGCATAACTCTTCTGTCTAGACTGGGCTGTATGAAGTCTCTCCTGGATCACCTTCACCTTGTCCAGGGCATCCTGGACCAAATCTGTACCCAATAATCGGGCCTCACCCGACTCAAACCATCCCACTGAAGACCTACACCGCCTACCTTACAAAGCCTCAAACGGCGCCATTTGAATGCTGGACTGGTAGCTGTTGTTATAGGTGAACTCTGCAAGAGGCAAGAATCGATCCCACGACCGTCCAAAATCCATCACACAGGCACGGAGCATATCCTCAAGAATCTGAATCGTGCGCTCGGACTGTCCGTCTGTCTGGGGGTGAAATGTCGTACTGAGGTCAATCTGGGTACCCAACTCACTATGCAAGGCTCTCCAGAAGTGCGAGGTGAACTGAGGACGTCAATCTGTTATAATAGATACCGGTACACCGTGCAACCAGACTATCTCCCGAATGTAGATCTGGGCCAACCTCTCAGAAGAATATGTAGTCAACACTGGAATGAAGTGGGCTGATTTGGTCAGCCGGTCCACAATAACCCAAATAGCATCATGCTTCCCCAAAGTTCGAGGAAGTCCAACCACAAAGTCCATGGTGATTCTCTCCCACTTCCACTCTGGAAGAACAATCTGCTGAAGTAATCCTCCCTGTCTCTGATGCTCACATTTGACTTGCTGACAATTGAGACACTTGGCTACAAACTCCGATATATCCTTCTTCATCCTCCGCCACCAATAGTCATGTCTCAGATCCTGGTACATCTTCGCGGTACCCGGATGGATGGAATACCGCGAGCTATGGGCCTCCTCAAGAATCAACTCCCAAAGTCCATCTACGTTGGGCACACAAATCCGTCCCTGCATCCTCATCACCTACGGTCACATCCCTGGCATCACCCTGCCGGAATCTATCCTGAAGAGCCCGAAGGTTGGGATCATCATATTGGCGCTCCCGAATACAGTCATAAAGAGAAGATCAAGAAACAACACAAGCAAATACCCGGTGAGGCTCAGAAAGATCCAGCCTCACGAACTCACTGGCTAGGGAATGAACATCCAAGGCTAAGGGCCTCTCCGTTGTACGAAGGTGTGCCAAACTACCCAAACTCTCCGTCCGGCGACTCAAGGCGTCGACCACCACATTCGCCTTCCCTGAGTGGTATAATATAGTGATGTCATAATTTTTTAGCAACTCCAACCACCTACGATGGCGCAAATTAAGATCCTTCTTCCTGAATATGTGCTGCAAACTCCGGTGATCCGTGAATATCTCACAGGGAACAACATATAAATAATGACGCCATATCTTCAGGGCGTGAACAATCACTACCAACTCAAGATCATGCACAGGGTAGTTCTTCTCGTGCACCTTCAACTATCTGGACGTGTAGGCAATCACCCTACCGTCCTGCATCAACACTGCTCCTTGGCCAATCCTCGAAGCATCATAATAGACTGTATAGGACCCCGAACCTATGGGTAATACTAACACTGGAGTGGTAGTCAGGGCTGTATTGAGCTTCTGGAATCTCTCCTCACACTCCTCAGTCCATATAAAAGGCGCACCATTCGGGGTCAGTTTGGTCATGGGTGCTGAAATGGATGAAAATCCCTCCACAAAACGGCGATAATACCCGGCCAAACCGAGGAAACTGCGAATCTCAGTAGGTGAAGACGGTCTAGGCCAACTATGCACTCCTTCCACCTTCTTCGGATCTACCTTGATCCCATCCAAAGATACCACATGGCCTAAGAATGCCACAGAATCAAGCAAAAATTCACACTTAGAGAATTTGGCATACAACTTCTTCTCTCTCAAGGCTTGAAGCACGGTCCTCAAGTGCTGCTCATGGTCCTCCCGAGACTGAGAATATACCAGGATGTCGTCAATGAATACGATGACGAAAGTATCAATTTACGGCCAAAATACGCTGTGCATCAGGTTCATGAAGGATGTTGGGGCATTGGTCAGCCCAAATGACATAACAAGGAACTCATAGTGGCCATATCTGGTCCTGAATGCAGTCTTCGGGATATCCGGCGCCCGAATCTTCAACTGATGATAACCCGAACGAAGATCAGTCTTGGAGAACACCCTAGCACCCTGTAACTGGTCAAATAAATCATCAATGCGGGGCAATGGGTACCTGTTCTTCACTGTCACCTTATTCAGCTGCCGGTAGTCGATGCACATACGCATCGAACCATCCTTTTTCTTCACAAATAACACCAGAGGACCCCAAGGTGATACGCTGGGCCTGATGAAACCTTTGTCAAGAAACTCATGCAACTGCTCCTTCAACTCCTTTAACACAAGAAGAGCCATGCGATAGGGAGGAATGGAAATGGGCTGAGTGCCCGGCAACAAATCAATGCCAAAATCAATGTCTCTGTCGGGCGGTATACCCGGAAGATTGGCTGGAAAAATGTCAGGGTAGTCCCTCACAACTGGGACTGACTCAACTGTAGGGGTCTCAGTACTTACATCGCTTGCATAAGCCAAATATGAGTCGCACCCCTTTGCAACCATCCACTGAGCTTTAAGAAAAGAAATAACTCGACGAGGAGTATACTCTAATGAACCTCTCCACTCCAACCTTGGCAATCCTGGCATAGCCAGCGTCACGGTCTTGGCGTGACAATCAAGAATTACGTAGTGGGGAGATAACCAGTCCATACCCAATATGACATCGAAGTCTACCATGCTAAGTAATAGTAAATCAGCCCTGGTCTCAAAACCACTAATAGACATCAAGCACGACCGATACACACGGTCCACAATAAGTGAATCTCCCACTGAAGTAGAAACATATACGGGGGAACTCAAAGAATCCCGAGATATCCCCAAATTTGAAGCAAAGTAAGAAGACACGTATGAATATGTAGACCCTGGGTCAAACAATATTGAGGCATCCCTATGACAGACGTGGACGATACCTGTAATAGATGAATCTGAAGCAATGTCCTCGGATCGGGCTGGAAGGGCATAGTATCTGGCCGGACCTCCCCGTCTAGGGAGACCTCTACCTCCCCGACCTCCACCTCGAGCTGCCTGAGATGGTGGGGTAGAAGCTGGGGCTTGAAGAATAGCTGGGGGACCTCGTGAAAGACGTGGAACGTGATATGACTGAGGTGGTGCACCCATCCTAGCTCTAGAGCAATCTCTGATCATATGACGAGGGTCACCACACCCAAAACAACCCCCTTGAGGGCGTGGCGGCTGCTGCTGACTCTGAACTGGCCTGCTGGACTGACCAGTAGTAGCACCTCAAGCTGAAGGCACCTGAAATACTGGTGGTGCATAATAAGGCTCCTGAGGTCTAGAAGGAGCTGGAATACCGCTGGTTGCTGGAAGAGCTAAATGAATGGGACGACTCACAAAACCCCTACCAAAGTGTGTTGCAGGTGCACGAACTCCTGAAAAGTGACCCGTCTCTCCAGACTTTTTGGCCTCTCTCTTCTCCCTATCCTGGGCTAACATACTCTCAATTCTCCGGGCAATGCTCACAGCCTGTTGGTAAGTGATATGTGTCTCTAGCTCTCTGGCCATGCTAGTCTGAATACTGGGATGGAGCCCCTCAATGAAACGACGAACTCTCTCTATGACGGTGGAAACCAAAGCTGGGGCATGGCGAGCCAAATCACTATATCGAAATGCGTACTCTGACACAGTCATAGTACCCTGGTGTACCTGCTCAAACTCTGCACGCCAAGCATCCCTGAGGCTCTGAGGAACAAACTCAAGCAGCCACATCTCTGAGAACTATGCCCAAGTAAGTGAAGCTGCCTCGTTCGGACTGCTCAACTCAAAAGCACGCCACCACTGATAAGTTTCTCCACTCAGCTGGAAAGCGGTGAATGAGACCCCACTCGTCTCCATGATACCCATAGTGCGGAGAATGCAATGACACTCCTCAAGAAAACCCAGAGCGTCATCTGAAGCTAATCTGATGAACTAAGGTGGGTGGTACTTCTTGTACCTCTCAAGACGAAGCTGCTCGGACTCAGATGCAGCTGCTCTAGCCTCATGCTGAACTGGAGCTGCTGGAGGCATACAGATATACTCTGGAATCTGCCCCATGTGAACCCTCTGCTCAGGAGTACGGGCTGCGGGAGTCTGTGTCCCTCCCCCGATCTGGGATGTAGCTGGGGCTATCGGAAGTAGTCCCGCCTGAGACAGAGTACTGAAAGCACTCATGATCTTGGCCAAAGTGTCCTGGAGGGCTGGAGTAATAGTAGGAACCTCCGGCGTCCCTCCAATTGTGGATGCTGGGGGATCCTCTGCCTCCGCTCTAGCCAGTGCTCGGGTTGCACCACGTGCTCGTCCTCTGCCCCGGCCCCTACCTCTGGTGACTCTGGTTGGGGGCTCAGGTGCCTGATCGCCAGTACGTCCGGTGCGAGTGCAAACCATCTATAAGCAAGAATAGAATAAAGTTTAAGAATTTTTGGTAACAATAACCGGCATGAGAAGCGATTCCAAGAAGTATGATTTTTCTTAACAGTTACATAGCCTCCCGAAGATAGATACGGACGTCTTCGCACCGATCCGCGAGACTCTAATAAATCGTCTTGTGATGTTGTGACTCCTATGAACCTAGACGCTCTTGTACCTACTTGTTACGACCCAATTTTCCCTCCGAACGGGTTCGTGACGGCACCTAATCTAGACGACTAGGTAAGCCTAAACATTCAAGTGAATTAAGAGTACACGAGGCAAAACAGAGGAAAAATAACATAAAATAATACTAATACTCAATGCCGCTCGGCATTTACAGCTTACTTCGCCCCAGACCCGGAATATCTACAACATCACAAGCTAAACTCTATGGCTCAATGTACAAAACTGGAAATGAAAGTGTAGTCTCATATGCGAACTATAGCTATGCTAGGATAGGAGGGGGACTCAGAAGCTCTGCGGACGCTGCTGAAATACCTCAAAGTCACCCAAAGGTCTGCTACTCTACTGACTCTGGAACAGTGCGCCGGTACCTGGACTTTCACATGGGAGAAACATGCGCAGAAGGGCGTGGGTACTCCACATTCGGTACCCAGTAAGTGCCAAGCCTAACCCCAGTCAAGTAGTGACGAGGTCAGGTTGTGGCTCTACTGAGTTTGCAAAAATAAACAGGTATAATCAACAGTTAAGTAAAGCAGTAAAAATTAATGGGAAGTAAAGTGAACCGGAAAGAACGAATGTATTAAATTTCAGTTCCGCATAGCATATAAATCAGTAGATAGTCGTGCAATGCAATGCCGGGGAAAGTCTCAGGTCTCGGCCCGCAGTCCCAATGTAAATATGCAATGCAATGCAAGGGAAAGTCTCAGGTCTCGGCCCGCAGTCCCAATGTAAATATGCAATGCAATGCAAGGGAAAGTCTCAGGTATCGGCCTGCAGTCCCAATTAAAATATGCGATGCAATGCAAGGGAAAGTCTCAGGTCTCGGCCCGCAGTCCCAATGTAAATATGCAATGCAATGCAAGGGAAAGTCTCAGGTCTCGGCCCGCAGTCCCAATGTAAATATGCAATGCAATGCAAGGGAAAGTATCAGGTCTCGGCCTGCAGTCCCAATGTAAATATGCAATGCAATGCAAGGTAAAGTCTCAGGTCTCGGCCCGCAGTCCCAATGTAAATATGCAATGCAATGCAAGGGAAAGTCTCAGGTCTCGGCCCGCAGTCCCAATGTAAATATGCAATGCAATGCAAGGGAAAGTCTCAGGTCTCGGCCCGTAGTCCTAATGTAAATATGTAATGCAATGCAAGGGAAAGTCTCAGGTCATAGTCCGCAGTCCCAATGTAAATATGTAATGCGAGACGTATTTCAGACATAGCGAAATTCAAAATCTTAGGAAAAACAGTTGGCAATATATAGAGTAAAGTACTTAAACCAGTTTCAAATAATAGTAACGAGTGGAAAATCAGGTAAAAAATTTTTACTTGATAATCTTAACTCACTACTCAGTTAAACTAAAAACGGGAATAATAGGAATTGAAGATGAAGTAGGTCATAGAAGGAAACAATGGAATTAGTGAAAATATCACGTGCACGTACTCGTCACCTCACGTACACATGGTTTTTATATCAAAAATCAGTTATAAATGCCTAAGGGAAATTCCCCAACATAGAATTAGGCAAGGAACTTACCTCGACTGTGATAATCAACGAATAATCACGCTCTTTCCACGAGTATCCAACTTGGGGTGGCCCAAATCTATTCAATTCGATTGCATAAGTTAAATATCATTTCAATAAATCACAATAACTAATTAATTCGAAGCTAATTCGCGAAATTAGAAATTTGACCAAAATACCCCTCGGGCCCACGTCTCGGAATCGGATAAAATTATATTTTTCCGGACACCCGTTCACTCACGAACTCACTCAAACAAGAATCATCGAAATCCGATGTCAAAACTCCCTAAATTCTAAGATTTTTGGTTGGGGGGAGTTTCATCAAGTTTCTATGGTTTTTCACCCATTTTTGTTAATTAGATTAAGGAAAACGATGTGGGTTAATGGTCTAACAATGAATTAGGATTAGAAAAAGTTACCTATGATCCTTCTCTTCAAAACCCACTGAAAATTGCCAATTCCCGAGCTCTCAAACGATTTTTAGACTTATGAATTTCGAACCCTCGGATTTTGGAATAAACAAGAAAGGGATCTCACACCTGCGGTCCCTTTAACCGAACTTATGGTGCCGCACCTGCGAAAATCACTTAAGATCACTTCGGGCCGCACCTGCAGTCGTTTGGTCTCACCTGCGGTCCCGCGCCTGCGGAACCTAGGTCGCACCTGCGACCTCTGCCACCCCACTCAACAACCGCACCTGCGACCAGGCCAGCTGCACCTGCGTGTCCGCACCTGCGGAAATACCCTCGCAAGTGCGAGACACCAGAAACAGGTCTAGTTCAGCAGCACATAAGGCTCCAATTTAACCCGTTGGGCATCCGAAACAACCCCGAGGCCCCCGGGACCTCAACCAAACCTACCAACTGACCCGAATACCTCATTCAAACTTGGTCGGGCCTGAAAAACATATCCCATAACATCAAAATCATCAATTATGCATAGATTCAAGCCTAAGAGCTTAGGAATTTTTAAGAATTCACATTCGATGCCGAAACACGTCAAAACTCGTCCGAATGACCTCAAATTTTGCACATAAGTCATAAATGACATTCCGTACCTGCTGTCGCTTTTGGAATTCCATTCCGATTACGATATTAAAATCTCGCCTATCGGCCGAAATCGCCGAAGTTCTAACTTTCGCCAATTCAAGCCTAAATCTCACCTGACCTTGAAAACACATTCTGAACATGCTCCTAACCCCAAAATCACTCAACGGAGCTAACGAAGTCGACACAATTCCATTCTGAATCCGTCTTCATACAGCTCTAGCTACGGTCCGATTTCTAAAGCTGAAACTCACATTAAAAGACTATGTGTCCTAAATCACTCCAAATTTCACCACTCAATGCTCTGACAAGTTCCATTAACATAATAAGGCATGGGAGAAGCAGTTATTAGGGGATCGGGGCGCTAACTCTCAAAACGACCGACCGGGTCATTACACTCAAAATAATAAAAACTAAGAGACAACAAAAACATATAGGACCGCATATAACTGCAACATAAAGGCTCAAGTAACCTCCACACATAATCAATAAAGCACGCAGATTGATTTATGTTTAGGCAATAGACAACATTAAGAGTTGTTGGAATCATTATGTCCTATAGGCATGATTTCCAGGTGATCCTGGGTTCAAGTATTATATAGGCAATGTTGTTATTTATGGACTAACGTATAGGAAAATTTGAGTGTTGAAAGTTCTATAGACATGATATCTAATCGTTTTGCGTAAACAGGCAGCGGAAAAAATCTCATAATTCTTGATTACTAATGTTGGTTTTATAGACGTGCGTCTTAGGCCGGTGACAATCCTTATAGGCATGATCTCTAAGTGAAGAAGTACAAAACAGTTGGTTAATTAGTTAAGATCCTGTAGTCATGGTATCTAGATGGGAATTAAAGTAATAGAAGCAATTGACCAATTGATTATCTTAAGTTCTATAGGTATGGTATCTAGGTGAACAAAGCATATATATTACATCCTATAGGCATGTTGTCTAAATGTACAGTAATGACATAGAAGCAAGTATGGCAAATACTTAGGCTAACGTGTTTCAATAGTGTACAAGTGAGGTGTGCATGATTCATATAGGCATGATTTCTATTGGTGTGTAACATACCAAACGAAATATCAAACAAGGCATGATGAACGAAATAGCAAATATTACGCACATACCCTATAGGCAGGTTTTCTATCCATTCGTGCAAATATTAGAATACCCCAACCCTTTATTCATTAATATCCCCATTATTCGTTATAACAAATTATTACATGCCCAAATAGGGTAATAAAATAGTTATAGACTTAATAGGGTGGCTATAGGCCCAAATACAACAAATACATGACACCACAGGCTGATTTTGGGTCTTCAACTGAGCATGCAACCTTAGGTGATGAACATGCCCATACTCCAGGTGTCTATTAATACGCTTCAGTTTTGAGTACCAAACTGGCCCAACAACTAGGCCCAAACCTTTAGAGAGCTGCCTTGCTTACCCATAGAATATTAAATAGCCATAACAACACAAGTGATAAGCTTGGTACTAGGCCAGCCAAACAAACTCTATAACTTAAGATTTTTATACCTTAATACTATAGCTAACAGAGAGAGCAGGGATTTCCAGACAAAGACACACAGATAAGGTTACACAAAATCCCTTATAGGCGCATATGGTATAAACAAAACAAGTTTCCACTAACAGGTTTGAACATCATAAGCTAGCAAACTACGTCAGGTAGAGTTTCAAAGCAAAGAATAGTCCAGAATAAGCCTCTGGGACTTTAGACAATTAGCATGATAATCTAGCAAAGTCATAGACAAGAACAAGTGGATTTTAGTTTTCACATGAAGGTTTTTTAACGCGAGAGACTAAGAAAAATGTGGTCACTAATAGCATAGAAACAACATAATGGGCATAGTTTACAAAATTTGGAAGAATATAACTTAGTTGAACATGAGACTTAATATATTGCATCAATCATAGTATAAAGATTCAAAGACAATACCAGAACTCATAATAAGTGAAGATATTTCAACTCCAGAATAACAAGATATACATATACTATGTCTAACCACATATAGAGGGAGAGGTAGATATGAAGTTTACCCTAAGGTTTCAAACAATGCTAAAGAGACCAAAATTGCACAAGTCAAACATGCATTAGAATGTAAATGGCATGAAAACATATTTTAGCTAATCAGTACAACCTAAGGAAATTAGCAGATTCGACAGAAATGACTGACTAAGGTCCTAACACATGCATTGACTTATCACAAATATACAAGACAAGGCAAGGAAAACACATTAGTTTACAAGCAGCAGGAAAAGCATGTTTAGGCTAATATCATGATCAGGAGTTTAACTCTAGAAAAGTATCAAGTTGCACATGAATGATTTAACAATAATTAGGACAAGATCTGGGTATTAATCGATTTTTCACAAGAGTACAGATCAAGGCGAGAAGTTATATTCATAATAAGCAATAGTAATAAGCATTTGAAAACATATAGTAGAGCAAACAGTCCTAAGAAAACAGAATTACAATAACAAATAGGCAAATTCGATTACTAGGAGGTATATAGCCTCAAGAATAGCTTCATAACATAAAATAGCATATCGGTTCACAAAAATGTGTAGAACAAGAATTAAATGAAAAGATAATGAAATTACAAGGGTCATAGGTACTTACTAGTTACTAATTGACTAGTAAGTAAAAAAGGAACAATTTCAGCAATATCTCGAATGTCAGTAGCAAAACGAACAGTATAACCCCCCAAAATCTGAGTGTCCGAGTTCCCAAGGGTTTTGGATGAACTCGGGGCAATCCTCGCACTGAGAAGGGTCGAATAATCCAATTCTAGTGGCCTTGGCTTTCATCCGGCGAAGAGTTTAAGTTTCAGAATAGTGTAAGGTAAGAATAAGAAAGATAGTAGTAGCTTTTATTGATTCAGAAGCTATGTAAAGGGGAAATTGGGGAGGGGTTTATATAGTGACATATTCGGATGAAAAAACAAGGAATGTATATGGGAGGAAACCAGTCTGCAGTAATTCAAATTGCTCCTTCGGATCACTAAGTAAAATCTTGACTCACACATACTGCGATGTATTGTTGTCAACTCACATAGTCGCACCTACCATCAACAAGACGACTACTCCCTTCACGCCACTAAACGGCGCTATTTAATGCTTGGGTTCGCCCAATACAAGAACTACAGCCCAACCTAGCTTAAGGCTAAAGCGGATTACCTTTGGGAGCTAAGTCGAAGATCTCGAATAATATATTAAACCTAACTTAGGAAAGAAAATATCGCATGCAATATGTAATCGGACTAGTAAAAGAAAAACCGGAATCATATTCCTAGTTGGAGTCAAACATAGGGAAAATCATTCACAAGCCCCAATCATGGCGGAATCAACAGGGATATACCATATACATGAGAGATTTTCTCTTTTCTAGTGCATATGTAACGACCCGACCGGTTGTTTTGCATATTAGGATCTCATTCCCTTAAATAAAACCTTACATAGTGGCTATTCATGCTTTATGACTTGCAGGGACGGGTGGTTCGGGATTCGGGACTGGTTTGAGTGATTTAGGAATAGTTGGTTCCTTAAGGTTGGCCTATTTGGCCAAGTTTGACTTCGGTCAACATTTTTAGCGAACGACCTCGGTATCAAGTTCTGACAGCTCCAGCAGTTCCGTATGATGATTTCGGACTTGGGCATATGTTCGGCTCAGGTTTTCAATGAACCGGGAGCATTTCTGCGCCTGAAATGGAAATTAGGATTTCCTTATGTTTGGAATTTAATTTGGGACGTGATTTTATGCTATCAAGATCTGAGCAGAATTCCGAGATCGGGAATACCTCCGTTATGTCATTTATGACTTGTGTGCAAAATTTGAAGTCATTCCGAGTAGTATAGGCCCGTTCGGTGCATTGAAGTGAATTCTAGAATCTTAAGTTCTTAAGCTTGATTCAATTTGGTTTTGGGGTTTAATTCTGAGTTTCGTTGTTGTTTTTCACGTTATGGAAGTTTGAGCGAGTCCGCATCATGAATACAGAGTTTCCGGTGCCTTTGGACGGTGTCCCGAGGGGCTCAGGTGAGTTTTGGACCCCTGGGAGCTAAGTTTGAAAAACCAGATTTTTGTTGTCTGGTTTCCTTCTTCGCGATCGCAGAAGCTGGGTCGCGATGGCGGAGAAGGAATTTGGCTGGGCTGTTGATTGTCCTTCGTGATCGCAGCTTCCTCTTCGCGATCATGGAAGATTGGACTCCATGCCTTCGCGATCGCAGCCCCATCCTCGCGATCGCATAGTGTCTAGCCAGGGCCGGGCACAGTTGTTCTTCGCGATCGCAGGACCTCTGCCGCAACCGCGGAGGTCTGGCCAGTTGGCCTTCGCGATCGCAGGGCCTTTGTCGTGATCGCAGTGAAGAAATTACTGGGTAGTTTTATTAAATACGGGACTTGGCCTATTTCCTCCATTTTCATCTTCCTCCTCAAGTCTTTAGAGAGCTTTTCAAGGAACTTTCCACCATTGTTATTGAGGTAAGTAAATTCCATGGTTTTACTAAGTTTCAACATCATTTCCTATCTAATTCTCTCTTCTAAATCATCAATTCTTGAAATTTGGTAGTAAATTAGGGCTTATGGGAGAATTAGTAAATATCCATTCTAAGCCATGAATTCATCTATAAATCACGTAATTATGATCCTTAGGCTTCGGGTAAGTGATTCCTTTGAGCATTTTAAAAATCCGAGCGCGTGGGCCCGATGTTGAAATTCCAAAATCCTTCAAGAATGCCTAATTTTTGGTTTATTGGTTGATTCTTCTTCTTTGAACTTAAATTGATTCAATTACGCTATATTTGGCTAGTTGTGAGCCTTCGAGGGTAGACTTCGGAGATTACGGGTGCATCCTTGATTCGAGGAGTGATTTCGTCACGAGGTGAGTCTCCTTTCCAACCTTGTAAGGGGGAAACATCCCCATATGTTCCTTATTTGTTATGTGTACATGTTGTGGGGGCCGCGTACATACCAAGTGATGAGAGTCCGTACGTGGAGACTATATTGCTATGTCGGGTAGCTTTAGGATTCACGAGCATGCCTCTATGTGCCTTATTTGTACCTTGTATGTATTTCAAGTTGTGATTGTTGTTGAGATGACATGGAAAGGTGAAATATTATGATTTCAATCCCAGTTGGCTACAGTGGTATTGGCACGGTCCTGTTAGGTTCACTGTTTAGTCGGTACACATATAAACCTATATATATGAATATGCATTTATCATTATCGAGTCATCACACGAGTCGCAGCTAAGATTCACGATCGTGGGTAACTTATCATTATCGAGTCAGCACACGAGTTGCAGGTAAGATTCACGATCAAGGGTAGCTTATCATTATCGAGTCATCACACGAGTCACAGGTAAGATTCGCGATCATGGGGAGCTTATCATTATCGAGTCAGCACATGAGTCGCAGGTAAGATTCGCGATCGTGGGTAGCTTATCATTTTCGAGTCAGCACACGAGTTGTAGATAATATTCGCGATCGTGGGGATCTTATCATTATCGAGTCAGCACATGAGTCGCAGGTAAGATTCGCGATCGTGGGTAGCTTATCATTTTCGAGTCAGCACACGAGTTGTAGATAATATTCGCGATCGTGGGGATCTTATCATTATCGAGTCAGCACACGAGTTGCAGGTATGATTCGCGATCGTGGGTAGCTTATCACCTCAGTCCTTATGACCACCCTTATTACCCCGACCGGTTGTCTTCTTCTGGTATGGTATTATCACTTGAGTCTGAGTCGCACATAGTGGGATTGACAGGTATTGTGTAAATGGAGGTTTGGCACTTGCGGTTCATTTTCAGCTGTTACTTGGATTATATTATTTGCTTATGTACTTGTTGATTTCTGCTTCACATGCCTACTTCTTTAGCCATATCTCTTTTTATATTATATTGCTGGACCTTAGTGAGTATCTAGTCAACCTCTCGTCACTACTCCTTCGAGTTTAGACGGGATACTCATTGGGTACATATTTATTTATGTACTCATGCTGCACTTCTTCTTCTGTACTTGATTGTACAGATCCGGAGGCTGGTACATCTGATTATCAGGCCGGTGCTAGATAGTGATTTGTGTGATTAGACTTCGCGATGAGTTGCTCTTCCTGGCGACCTCCTAGTAGCACCCTGAAGTTCCTTTGTTATTTTCCCCATCTATTTCATCTAGATTGTGGATTTGTATATATATGTATCTTGTATATTCCGCTAGTTCCCCGTGACACTCGTAACACTAGTTCCTGGCACACACGTAGTGTATATTTTGGGTTTTGGGCTGTATATCCGTACATATGCTTTATTTTGGCCATATATTGTTACGATTTTATTTTCATATCAAGCTATCATCATGTTTAATTGTTTTAGAAACTCCTCTTTGTTCATATCCTATCGTGCAACCGATGATGTACTCAAATTTGATCTTCTACTCTCTCACAAATGGTGAGGACGTGTGCTTCTCATGTACCTGATTCGGGAGAGGCTGCGACCCCCTCCGCTCGAGCCCGTGGTAGGGGCAGGGGTAGGGCACCTGCTCAAGACAGGGGACGAGGGCCTCCTAGAGTCGTACCAATTGCACCACTTAAAGATCCTATTATCGAGGAGCGAGATGAGTTGCCTCCCGTTGCTCCTGCTCTAGTGGACTTTATGATGGCGCCAAGCTTCCAGGAGGTCATGGGCCGCATGTTGAGATTCATGGACACCATGTCCCAGGCAGGCGTACTTCCAGCATATCTTTCCACTTCCCAGGCGGGAGGGGGAGTTCAGACCCCTACCGCTCAGGCCACAGGATAGGCAGCAGCAGCACACCACACTCCGGATACACCGCCCGTGGGTGGAGTTCATCCTGTAGTAGCAGTGCCAGAGCCCAGGATAGTGGCAAAGGGTGACCAGCAAAAGATGTTAGATAGATGGACCCGACTTCTCCCTCCAGTCTTCGGGGGTGAGCGGAGTGAGGACGCCCAGGATTTCATCGACAGGTGTAGGAACAGACTGCATAATATGAGGATATTGGAGTCGCATGGGGTAAACTTCACTACATTTCAGCTTGAGGGTCGAGCTCGCCGCTGGTGGCAGTCATATGTTCTTAGCACGCCATCAGATTCTTCTCTTGTCACATGGAGTCAGTTTACTCAGCTATTTCTGTATAGGTACATTTCGCCGTCTGAGATGGAGGAGTTTCGGGGTCAGTTTGAGCGGTTAGAGTAGGGGCAGATGTCTGTGACGGATTATGAGGCGAGGTTTTCAGAGTTATCCCGCCATGCTCTCATGATATTGCCCACTGATGTCGAGAGGGTGCGGCGGTTCGTGGCAGGCTTACACCCAGGTATCAGGACCTCTATGGCTAGAGAGGTAGACATGGGTACCCCGTACCAGCTTGTAGTCGAGATAGCTCGACGGATTGAGGGTTACCGACTGAGGAGCAGGGAGCAGGGTCTGCAGGGTCAGCAGGACAAGAGGGCCAGATTCTCAAGTGACTTCAGGGGCGCTCCAACTAGGGGCAGGGGTCAGTTAGGAGGCGATCATTTCAGTAGGCCTTCATATACAGTACCTCCACTACCTCCCAGGGGTGTTCCAGCGAGGCCTCAGCTCAGCTCCATGCCAGAGCGCTCCTATCGTCCTCCATCCATCCACAGTTCATCCAGTGGTTACTCTGGCCGTCAGATATCCTCCGTTTCCTATTTCAGTGTTGTGTCAGGTGATTCTCATCGCACTCCGGCCATTCGGGACTCTTACTCCACAGGACATCAGGATATGTCACATTTGAGATGCTACGTGTGTGGGGACTTACGTCACGTGAGGAGGGATTGCCCCCACTCTCGGGGCAAGGCCGTGCAGCAGAGTCACCAGACTATGATTTCAGAACCAGTAGTTCGACCACTTAGGGGTGGGGGTCAGGTTGGCAGGGGCGGTCCTAGAGGGGGAGGCCAGTTAGGAGGGGGTCAGTCAACTCCAGCTCATTCTGGGGGAGCTCAGTCTTCAGGAGCTACAGCCAGATTCTATGCTATTCCGGCCAGATCAGACGCAGTGGCCTCAGACGCCGTGATTACAAGTATTATTTCAGTTTGTGGTAGGGAGTCTTCAGTGTTATTTGATCCAGGGTCTACATACTCATATGTTTCCGCATTATTTGCTCATTTTCTGGATGTTCCTCGTGAGTCCTTGGGTTCTCCTTTGTATGTGTCCACTCTTGTGGGCGATTTTATGGTAGTAGACCGGGTCTACCGATATGGTTGATTTCGAGTTTATTTTGGGCATGGATTGGATATCTCCATATCATGCTGTGTTGGATTGCCATGCCAAGACAGTTACATTAGCCATGCCTGAGTCGTCGAGGTTAGAGTGGAGGGGTTTTTCAGTTAGTGCATTTAGTCGGGTCATTTCCTATATGAAGGCTCGACACATGGTCGAGAAGGTTTGCTTAGCTAACCTGGCTTTTGTGCGGGACACCACCGCCGAGTCTCCTACCATTGATTCAGTGCCTGTTGTTCGAGAGTTTCCAGATGTGTTCCCTTCAAATCTTCCAGGCATGCCTCCAGATCGAGATATAGACTTTTGTATTGATTTGGCTCCAGATACTCAGCCTATTTCCATTCCCCCTTATAATATGGCTCCTAAGGAGCTAAAGGAGTTGAAGGAGCAGCTCGAGGAGTTGTTGGCCAAGGGGTTCATCAGGCCGAGTGTGTCACCGTGGGGTGCTCCGGTCTTATTTATGAAGAAGAAGGATGGGTCTATGCGGATGTGCAATGACTATCGTCAGTTGAATAAGGTGACCATCAAGAAAAAGTATCCTCTACAGTGCATTGATGATTTGTTTGACCAGTTACAGGGTGCCCGGGTGTTTTCTAAGATTGATCTGAGATCGGGTTATCACCAGTTAAAGATTCGGGCTTCTGATGTTCCTAAGACTGCATTTCGCACCAGATATGGCCATTATGAGTTTCTAGTGATGTCCTTAGGCTTGACTAATGCCCCAGCAGCATTTATGGACTTGATGAATAGGGTGTTCAGGCCGTTTATCGACTCCTTCGTTATTGTTTTCATTGATGATATATTGATCTACTCACGAAGCCTTGGTGAGCATGAACAACATTTGAGAGTTGTGCTTTAGACCTTGCGAGAGCAGAAGCTATATGCTAAGTTCTCCAAGTGCGAGTTCTGGTTAGAGTCTGTGGAATTATTGGGGCATGTGGTATCCGGAGAGGGTATCAAGGTTGATCCACAGAAGATTGAGGTCGTTCAGAGTTGGTCGCGTCTTACTTCAGCTTCAGAGGTAAGGAGTTTTCTGGGTCTAGCAGGATATTATCGACGATTTGTGGAGGGATTCTCCTCTATTGCAGCTCCATTGTCTAGATTGACTCAGAAGAATGCCCCGTTTCGATGGTCCAATGAGTGTGAAACGAGCTTTTAGAAGCTCAAGTCAGCATTAACCTCATCACCAGTCCTATCATTGGCTTCTGAGTCTGGGATGTATACTGTATATTGCGACGCTTCATGCGTCAGGTTGGGATGTGTGTTGATACAGGATGGAAGGGTTATTGCTTATGCTTCGCGCGAGATGAAGGTTCATGAAAAGAATTATCCTATGCACGACTTAGAGTTGGCGGCGATTGTTCATGTTTTGAAGATTTGGCGGCACTATTTGTATGGTGTATCATGTGAGGTCTACACCGACCACCGCAGTTTGCAGTATTTGTTTAAGTAGAGGGACCTTAATTTGAGGCAGCGGAGATGGCTTGAGTTGTTAAAAGACTATGATCTCACTATTTTGTATCACCCGGGCAAGGCGAATGTAGTAGCAGATGCTTTGAGCAAGAGGGCAGCGAGTATGGGTAGCTTGGCCTACATTGCAGTTGAGGAGAGGCCTTTAGACTTGGACATTCAGTCCTTGGCCAATCACCTTGTGAAATTGGACCTTTCGGAGCCTCGTCGAATTTTGGCTCATGTAGTTGCTCAGTATTCATTGTTGGGGGAGATTAAGGCTCGACAATTTGATGATCCATGTCTTGCAGAGATTCGGGATACGGTGGTCCAGGGTAGGGACAAGGAGGTTACCTTGGGCGAGGATGGTGTTCTGAGACTCCAAGGCCGATTGTGTGTTCCTGATATTGATGGCCTGAGGGAAAGGATTCTAGAAGAGGCGCACAGTTATCGGTATTTTGTTCATCCAGGAGCGACGAAGATGTATCGTGATTTGAAGCAGCATTACTGGTGGAGGCGGATGAACAAGGATATAGTGCAGTATGTGGCTAGGTGTCTCAATTGTCAGCAGGTCAAGTACGAGCACCAGAGGCCAGGAGGCTTATTTCAGTAGATGCCCATTCCTGAGTTGAAATGGGAGCGCATCACCATGGACTTCGTGGTTGGGTTGCCTCGGACTTTGTGGAAGGTTTACGCGGTTTTGGTCATTGTGGATAGATTGACCAAATCACCGCTTTTTATTCCTGTGGCAACTACTTATACTATAGAGAGGCTGGCTTAGATTTACATTCGAGAGATAGTCCGGTTGCACGGTGTGCCGGTGTCTATTATATCAGATCGAGGTCCTCAGTTCACTTCGCACTTCTGGAGAGATTTGCATAGTGATATGAGCACTCAGATAGACCTCAGTTCAGCATTTCACCCTCAGACTGATGGCCAGTCAGAGCGTACAGTTCAGATTTTGGAGGATATGCTCAGGGCTTGTGTGATTGATTTTGGCGGTCAGTGGAACCAATTCTTGCCTTTGGCGGAGTTTGCATACAATAACAGTTATCAGTCCATCATCTAGATGGCTCCATTCGAGGCTTTATATGGTCGGCGATGTCGTTCTCCTATCAGGTGGTTTGAGCATGGCGAGGCCAAGTTATATGGCACAAATTTGGTGAGAGATGCTTTGGATAGGGTGAAGATTATTCAGGAGAGACTCCGCACAGCTCGGTCCACACAGAAGAGTTACACAAATTAGTGGGCGCGTGTGGTAGCGTTTATGGAGGGAGATAAGGTTATGCTGAAGGTTTCGCCGATGAAGGGTATCATGAGATTTGGGAGAAAGGGCAAGCTGAGTCGGAGAGGTCGCTTATGAGCTTGCTTTACCTCCAGCCTTATCAGGAGTTCATCCGGTTTTCACCGTATCCATGCTTCGGAGGTATCATGTCGACTTCTCTCACATAGTTGATTACAACACGATTCAGTTAGATGAGAAGTTGGGCTACGAGAAGGATCCAGTAGCTACTATTGATAGACAGGACCGCTAGTTGAGGTTCAAGACAGTTTCTGCGGTAAGGTTCGGTGGAGGGGCCAACCAATTGAGGAGGCAACTTAGGAGTCCGATGAGGACATGCGGAGCAGATTTCCACAGCTATTCAGCACTCCAGGTACGATTCTAGACCCGTTCGAGGACGAACGTTTGTTTAATAGGGGGAGAATGTAACGACCCGACCGGTCGTTTTGCGTATTAGGATCTCGTTCCCTTAATGAAACCTTACATAGCGGCTATTCATGCTTTATGACTTGCAGGGATGGGTGGTTCGGGATTCGGGACTAGTTTGAGTGATATAGGAACACTTGGTTCCTTAAGGTTGGCCTATTTGACCAAGTTTGACTTCGATCAACATTTTGAGCAAACGACCTCGGAATCGAGTTCTGACAGCTCCAATAGCTCTGTATGATGATTTCGGACTTGGGCGTATGTTCGGCTCGGGTTTTTGATGAGCCGTGAGCATTTCGGCGCCCGAAATAGAAATCAGGATTTTCTTATGTTTGGAATTTGGTTTGGGACGTGATTTTATGCTATCAGGGTCCTAGCGGAATTACGAGACCGGGAATAGTTCCGTTATGTCATTTATGAATTTTTTGCAAAATTTGAAGTCATTCCGAGTAGTATAGGCATGTTCGATGCATTGAAGTGAATTCTAGAATCTTAAGTTCTTAAGATTGATTCAATTTGGTTTTGGGGTTGAATTCTGAGTTTCGTTGTTGTTTTTCACGTTCCGGAAGTTCGAGCGAGTACGTATCATGAATACAGACTTGACGGTGCCTTTGGACAGGTTCCCGCGGGGCTCGGGTGAGTTTTGGACCCCCTGGAGCTAAGTTGGAAAAACCAGAGTTTTGTTGTCTCGTTTCCTTCTTCGCGATCGCAGAAGGTTGGTCGCGATCGCGGAGAAGGAATTTGGCTGGGGTGCTGATTGTCCTTCGCGATCGCAGCTTCCTCTTCGCGATCGTGGAAGGTTGGACTCCATGCCTTCGCGATCGCAGCCCCATCCTCGCGATCGCATAGTGTCTAGTCAGGGCCGGGCACAGTTGTTCTTCGCGATCGTACGACCTCTGCCGCGACCGCGGAGGTCTGGCCAGTTGGCCTTCGCGATCGCAGGTCCTTTGTCACGATTGCAGTGAAGGAATTACTGGGCAGTTTTATTAAATACGGGACTTAGCCTATTTCCTCCATTTTCATCTTCCTCCTCAAGTCTTTAGAGAGCTTTTCAAGGAACTTTCCACCATTGTTATTGAGGTAAGTAAATTCCATGGTTTTACTAAGTTTCAACATCATTTCCTAGCTAATTCTCTCTTCTAAATCATCAATTCTTGATATTTGGTAGTAAATTAGGGCTTATGGGAGAATTAGTGAATATCCGTTCTAAGCCATGAATTCATGTATAAATCACGTAAGTATGATCCTTAGGCTTCGGGTAAGTGATTCCTTTGAGAATTTTCAAAATCCGAGCGCGTGGGCTCGGGGTTGAAATTCCAAAATCCTTCAAGAATTCCTAATTTTGGGTTTATTGGTTGATTCTTCTTCTTTGAACTTAAATTGATTCAATTACACTATATTTGGCTAGTTGTGAGCCGTCGAGGGTAGGCTTCGGAGATTACGGGTGCATCCTTGATTCGAGGAGTGATTTCGTCACGAGGTGAGTCTCCTTTCCAACCTTGTAAGGGGGAAACATCCCCATATGTTCCTTATTTGTTATGTGTACATGTTGTGGGGGCCGCGTACGTACCAAGTGACGAGAGCCCGTATGTGGAGACTATATTTCTATGTCGGGTAGCTTTAGGATTCACGAGCATGCCTCTATGTGCCTTATTTGTACCTTGTATGTATTGCAAGTTGTGATTGTTGTTGAGATGACATGGAAAGGTGAAATATTATGATTTCAATCCCAGTTGGCTACAGTGGTATTGGCATGGTCCTTTTGGGTTCACTGTTGAGCCGGTACACATAACCTATATATATGGACATGCATTTATCATTATCGATTCATCACACGAGTCGCAGGTAAGATTCGCGATCGTGGGTAGCTTATCATTATTGAGTCAGCACACGAGTCACAGGTAAGATTCGCGATCGTGGGTAGCTTATCATTATCGAGTCAGCACACGAGTCGTAGGTAAGAATCGCGATCGTGGGGAGCTTATCATTATCGATTAAGCACACGAGTCGCTGTTAAGATTCGCGATCGTGGGTAGCTTATCATTATCGAGTCAGCACACGAGTCTCAGGTAAGATTCGCGATCGTGGGGTGCTTATCATTATCGAGTCAGCACACGAGTCGCAGGTATGTTTCGCGATCGTGGGTAGCTTATGACCTCAATCCTTATGACCACCCTTATGACTCCGGCCGGTTGTCTTGTTCTGGTATGGTATTATCACTTGAGTCTAAGTCGCACATAGTGGGATTGACAGGTATTATGTAAATGGAGGTTTGGCACTTGCAGTTCATTTTCAGTTGTTACTTGGATTACATTATTTGCTTATGTACTTGTTGATTTCTGCTTCACATGCCTACTGCTTTAGCCATATCTCTTTTTATATTATATTGCTGGACCTTAGTAAGTATCTAGTCAACCTCTCGTCACTACTCCTTCGAGTTTAGACGGGATACTCACTGGGTACATATTATTTGTGTACTCATGCTACACTTCTTCTTCTTTTGTACTTGATTGTACAGGTCCGGAGGCTGGTACTTCTGATTATCAGGCCGGTGCTAGATACTGATTTGTGTGATTAGACTTCGCGGTGAGCTGCTCTTCATGGCGACCTCCTTGCAGCACCCTGAAGTTCCTTTGTTATTTTCCCCGTCTATTTCATCCAGACTGTGGATTTGTATATATATGTATCTTGTATGTTCCGCTAGTTGCCCGTGACACTCGTGACACTAGTTCCTGGCACACATGTAGTGTATATTTTGGGTTTTGGGCTGTATATCCGTACATATGCTTTATTTTGGCCATATATTGTTACTATTTTATTTCATATCAAGCTATCATCATGTTTAATTGTTTAAAACTGGTAAATATTGACTTGTTTAATCACATGGGAAGGGTAACCCCTAGTGTAATGCATATTGGCTTGCCTAACCCCGCTGTTGGGAACCATCGCGACCTAAAGTAGGATTTGAGTCGTGACAGCATAGAACCACATAATCAAACCCAGATCTCACTTTCCATAAGTGAAATGGTAACGAAATTTACCATAAAATAAGTAATCGTAGCAAGAAAAGGTAAGTAAACCCGCGTATAAGGAAGAATAAGCAGGGATCTCCATGGTTGGCTAGGGTTTAATGTGAGAGTGGATATGAGAGAATGCGGGGGCGGTTGGGTGAGGGAAATGAGATTAGGGTTAGAGGGGACGGATATATCGAAAGTGGTTAGTGTATTAGGAGTCGTTGATCATTTGAGATCAACGGCCAAGATAGGAAGGGGAGTGGGACGGGTTATTCAAATGGATACCTACCGAGTCAAATTAAAAGGGTCGTTTGGCTTGGGCTCTAGTGTTGGGCTAATGATTTGGTCCGAAATTAGCCTTATGTTGGGGCTATAAATTAAATATGCAAAATTTATTTAAAATAATTTATAAAAGGTAATTTATGAGTAATAAAACTATTACTTATGCAGTAAATGATTGAAAATAATAGCTTAACATTATAAAAATACAAAATGCTATTTTGGCACAAATAATGTAATAAAATATAATTATGCATGAATATAGGCTATTATTGCAAAATTATGTAATAGCTCAAAATTTATAAATATAATTATAAGACAAAGTAATATATTATGAAGCATATAGATCATACAAATAATATATTTGGATGATTAAGTCATCATAAAATAATTAAATGGGTAATTAATAAATAATCAAGTAATTTAAATGCAAAGAAACCAATTTTAAAGCTCTAAAAATTATGAAATATTATAGAAAATACTTGAATAAATATTTTAAATTAAGTGATGATCCAATAATGACATTTTGAAAATATATATACTTATTTTAAAAAATTGAGGGCAAAATTAGGTATCAACAACTGCCCCTCTTACCCGCTAATGATGAAAGAGTTGTCGGGTAAAGAAAATGATGACCAATTTTGTCCGAATTGAGTGAGGAATGATGTATTTTGAAAATATTGGGACCGAACCCTAGTTCTTGAGTTGTCTATATATCTCTGCTACTACCAGAATCAGGTCGTGTGTAGTTCTTGATCCAATGACGAACGAAACTGATGGAGTTGTTATAAGAGGGTAGTGTCGCAAGTAACGAATAATTTTAGGTGGAGATATGGATGCAATTTGAACGTTATGGATATATAAGGCGAGTATTTGGGCGGTTATGGGACAAAAGGTCAGTCAATTAATGGTCGTCGATTACATTTGAGATTGTTAGGGATGTGAACGTTGTGAACGAAAACCGAAGCGAAAATTGCTCCTATTTGTAGAACGGTTACCTCCCGAGTTACCTGCAAAACTTAATACACGATGCACGTGATTTAGGTAATGCGTAATTTAAACATGATTCAAATTCCCTTCGGACCATGAAGACTATCTTCGGACGATGAGGATGATGTCCTTAGACCATGACGTCCTGGCCATGTAGTGTATGATAAGGGATTCGTAGGCCATGATATGGTGTCCTATGTCTATAAGGATGATTCCTCCAGACTATGATACCTTTGAATGATGATGTGTAGTTTCGAGAGATCCTCCAGTCATGGAATGGTGTCGTCGGGCTATGAGGATGGTGCCTTCGGACAATGTGGCGATGCTTTCGCTCATGAAATGCAAAGATATGGCGATATCGGTCGTTTTATATAGAAAACAGGTGATTCTTAGTCATATGCGAGGACGAGACAAGACAAGGCTTAGTCTTGTATGCGATGAAGGCAGTGCTTAGCCCCATGCGAAGAAAGGAGACAGTGATTAGTCTTATGCAGTGTAGCGGAGACATTGTTTGGTCTCATGCCATAATGGAGGCAATGCTTAGTTTTATGCAAATAATGGAGACAGTGTTTGGTCTCATGCAAAGAAAGGCGGTGCTTAGCCTTATGCAATAGTGGAGATAGTGCTTAGTCTCATGCAAAGAATGGAGACAATGTTTAGTCTCATGCAAAGAAGGCAATGCTTAGCCTTATGCAATAATGGTGTCGATGATTATCCTCGTGCATGGAATGGAGACAGTGTTTAGTGTTATGCAAAGGAAAGGCAATGCTTAACCTTATGTAATAATGGACACATTGCTTAGTCTCATGCAATGCAATGGAGACACTGTTTAGTCCCATGCAGAGAAAGGCAACGTTTAGCCTTATCTAATGATGAGGGCAGTACTTAGCCCTATGCAATGTAATGAAGACAATGTTTAGTCTCATGTAGAGAAATGCAGTGTTTATCCCTTTCCAGTGATGAGGGCAGTGCTTAGCCCTATGTAATGTAATAAGGGCAGTGCTTAGCCCTATGAAGGAAAAGCAACGATTAAATGTGAGAGGGAAAAGTGGTCCTTAGCTTGAAGCGTTTTTGCTTGGCGACTTCTGTCGCTGTAAAGATAGTGATCTTATAGTATGTATATACTTGTGGGCGTGCTTGCTATGTCCATTTTTCCTGCATCCAAAGAAAAATTGTGAGTTGTAGGGGGGAAGGTTGGTTCGTGCTCTCGATTCCTTGCTTAGCCTTTGCTTTTGTCTGGAGGCTCTGCTTGAGTCACCCCGGGTAGCATTTGACTGCTATAGAAACAAAATTATCGAAAAACAAGCATTTGATAAATTATATATGAAAATGTAGTTGTTTGAAATATGAGATAATGCATGAGATTAAATAATTTTAAAGAACTCGTGATTGTGACGCACTTTGAGACATTGCAACCTCCTTGATTTAGAATTTTGAGGATCTTCCTCAAAATTCTGCCCCAGTTTAAATGCATACTTCAGAAACATATTCCTTGGCGATTCCAAACATGATGAGATTGGGCAAAGACCTTGCCCCAATTACTGACGGTTCCAAACATGATGTGACAAAACCCACAAGGCTGCCTACGTACCCCCTCTTAAATGGGAATCAAGTCAAGCGTAGTTTAGTTACATCAAATGGAAAGTGCAAACATAATCGTAAACGTAGTATCTCTTGAGTGCGTCTGAATTGATATGTTTTGGCAAAATCCCTCCATCCATTTCTGCAAGTATAAGTGCTCATTCTGTCAATACCTGGTGAACCATGTAAGGCCTACCTGTTGGGTGAGAAATTTCCCTTTGCTTAACCCTTATGTGGGAAGATTCACTTTAGTACCAACTTCCCCAGTGTGAATTGCCTCGACCTGACCTTTTTGTTGAAAGCGCTTGCCATTCTATTTTTGTAGATTTGTCTGTGACATACCGTGTTCATTCTTTTTCCATCAATAAGAGATAGTTGTTCATACCAGCTTCGTACCTATTATGCATCGTTGAGTTTGGCTTCTTGTGTGATTCCTAAAGAAGGGATTTCCAATTCGACGGGAATAACAGCTTCAGTACCATAAACCAATAGATAGGGAGTTTCCCCAGTTGATGTACAAACTATCGTGCGATACCTGTAAAGCAAATGGTAGCTTACCGTGCCATTGTTTGTAATTGTCCACCATTTTCCTCCATATCTTCTTGATGTTATTGTTGTCTATAGTGTTCCGGTGTTTGATGTTGAATGTTTCACATATGGCTTTCATCAAATCGCTGTTGAGATTAGCGGCATTGTTAGTAATTATTGACTCTGGTACCCCAAAATCGACAAACGATGCCATCCCGAACAAAATCTGCTACAACCTTCTTAGTTACATCTTTAAAGATGCGACTTCAAACCATTTTGTGAAGTAGTCTATGGCCACCAACATGAACTTATGTCCGTTTGAAGCAGAGGGTTCGAATTGTCCGATGACATCCATACCCCAAGCGGAGAAAGGCAAGGGAAAACTTGTTGCATTAAGTTCGTTGGGTGGTACCTGTATCATGTCAGCATGTATCTGGCATTGGTGACACTTTTGAACATACTTGATGCAGTCCGTTTCCATAGTCATCCAGAAATACCCTACTCTTAATATCTTCTTGGCCAAAACTAAACCATTCATGTGGAGTCCGCAGGTTCCGGCATGTATTTCCTCAAGCAACCTGGATGCCTCCTTGGCATCGACACATCGCAATAATCCTAGGTCAAGAGTCCTTCTTTATAGAATTCCTTCACTTTGAAAGAAATGATTGGCTAATCTGCCAAGCGTGCGCTTTTGAGTATGGGTAGAAGTCTCTAGGTATTCTCCCTTTTCCAAATACTCATTGATATCGTGGAACACAATTTTTTGTAAATAACATGAGCACAATAAAATGGTTGCATATGAATTCCTATTGGGATAAGATCGATGAAATTCTTGTTTGAGTGTTGTATCATGGAAGACGAAGTGGCTAGTGCATCTGCGAACCCATTCTGAATCCTTGGAACATGTTTGAACTCTATCTTTGTGAACCTCTTGATCAGATCTTGTACACAGTACAAATAAGGCAATATTTTAGTGTTCTTCGCAACCCATTCCCCTAGAACCTGGTGCACTAAAAGATCTGAATCTCCGATAACCAGCAGCTCCTAAATGTTCGTGTCAATAGCCAATCTGAGTCCCATGATGCAGGCCTCATATTTTGCCATATTGTTAGTGCATGGGAACTTGAGCTTTGCGGATACTAGATAGTGTTGACCAGTTTCTGATACTAAGAAATCTCCAATACCTACTCCTTTTAAGTTTGTTGCTCCGTCGAAGAACAACCTCCAACCATCGTATGCCTCGGTAATATCTTCTCCTATAAATATACCTCCTCGTCGTGAAAATACGATTTCAATGGTTCGCATTTTCCGTCTACGGGATTTTCTGCCAAGTGATATGCCAATATTTCCCCTTTGACTGCCTTTTGAGTTACATAAGCGATGTCGAACTAACTCAGTAATATTTGCCACTTCGCTAACTTACCCGTAGGCATGGGTGTCTGAAAGATGTATTTTAGTGGATCCATCCTTGATATGAGATATGTAGTGTATGCACAGAAATAGTGTCTCAACTACTGAGCTATCCATGTCAAAGCACAGCAAGTGAGTTCCAACAAAGAGTATCGGGACTTATAAGGCGTGAACTTCTTGCTCAGATAATATATCGCCTGCTTCATCCTTCCATACTCGTTGTGTTATCCTAGAAAACATTTGAAAGCCCCATCTAACAAGTACAAATAAAGTAGTAGAGGTGTTCATGGTTCACATTGTACCGGCACGGGCATTTAGATAAATACTCCTCGATTTTGTCGAAGGCTTTCTAGCATTCTTCAGTCCAGCTTATTGCAGCATTTTTCCTCAAAATTCTGAATATTTGCTTACATATCACCGTTGATTGTGCTATAAAATGGCTGGTGTAATTGAGGCGCCCTAGAAAACTCATCACATCTTTCTTATTCTTTGGAGGCGGCAAGTCCTGGATAGCTTTGATCTTTGACGGGTCTAACTCAATACCCCGTCGATTGACGACGAAACCTAACAACTTTCCAGCAGGGACCCCTAACACACATTTTGCAGGATTCAACTTCAAATTGTATTTTCGAAGCCGTTCGAAACATTTCTTTAGGTCTGCTATGTGATCTGAACTCCTTTTTAGATTTAATGATACCATCATCCATGTACACTTCTATTTTGTTGTGTATCATGTCATAGAAGATTGCCTTCATGGACCTGATGTAGGTTGCCCTAGCATTCTTCAAACAAAAGGGCATCATCATGTAACATTATATTCCCTGAGGTGCGATAAAGGATGTCTTTTCAGCATCCTCTTCATCCATCCAGATTTGATGGTATCTTGCAAAGCAATCCACAAAGGAATGGAGTTCATGCTTGGCGCAATTGTCAATTAGTATGTGTATGTTGGGCAACAAGAAAACAAACTTAGGACTTGCTCTGTTCAAATCTTAGTAATCGACACATACTCTAACTTTCCCATCTTTCTACGAAACTGGCACAGTGTTGGCCGACCAAGTTGGGTATTCGACCACTCGGAGAACCTTGGCTTTGATTTTCTTGGTGTCCTCCTCTTTTATCTTCAAACTCATATCCGACTTGAACTTTCCGAGCTTCTGCTTTACTGGCGGACACATGGGATTGTTGGGTAGCTTGTGAGCTACTATGGATGTGCTTAAACTAGTCATATCGTCGTAAGACCATGCGAAGATGTCTTCATACTTCTTTTGGAATCTAATATACTCTTCTTTCTCCGACGGTGATAGATGAATGCTTATACGCGTTTCCTTGACCGTTTCAGAATCTCTTAAGTTAACGGCCTCGGTTTCGTCCAAATTAGACTTTGGTTTGTTTTCAAAATCCTCAACCTCTTTGATAATTTCCTCAGGTATTATATCATCTTCCAAATCCTCTGAATCCTATCCTTATGTTGCGTTATCTCATTACATGTCACAGTCGTAGGTTCATCAGGATATGTAATAATTATGCTGAAACGAAATGTAGAAAGATAACAATAAATATAAAAGGCACTAATGCATTAATAAAACTTTTGAAACGTTAACAAGTACGACTTGATGGCTCGAGTAATTATTTCAAACAAAATACTGAAACATGTCTGAAATGCTCAAAACCATTTAAAAATAATTCATGCTAATTTGCCAGGCTACCTAGGAACTCGATGGGCCCGGGATGGTGCAGCGGTCCAGTTCTTGAGAACAACTCCTTCTTCCACGGTCTAGATGGTAAGGTCTTCCTCCTCTTCAACAATTTCACTGTAGTCGATGTCTTCTCCATCTAGTAATAGCTTCCTCCAGATAAAACCTCATCTTCCTAAAATCCCCACATCATTTAAACCTGATGGAATGTCTGGTGCAGAGGTGGTACAGGTTGTTCCAGTGGATGATAAAGAGCACGCCATGGTGGTGACCAATCTTGATATTCTTGCAATGTGTATTCATATCCGAGTCTAAAAGTCGTGCCATGGTATTGTGGTTGTACGGGTTTGGAGATACCCTAAGCTTTTTGCCGAGACCCTTGCCTGGCCCATACCCCGTCCACAGCAATATGCTTTTTATCTTGTTGCTCCACCATCGATTCTTTTCAATTGCGTTAACCCGTTCAATGCGATGGTATGTTTCTCCATCCATCTTCCTTCTATTTTCAATGAATGGAATGGTATGGTTGGTGTAGATGGGGTTACTTCCATCTCCATGGATGATCACCTCCTGATGATTCCACTGAGATTTCACAACTTGGTGTAGAGTTGAAGCCACTGCCCCGTCGACATGTATCCATGGTCATCCCAACAATAGATTGTAAGTAGCAGATATATCTAGCGCTTGGAACTCGACATCAACCAAGTGGGACCCATCTGTAGACTGAGGTTGATTTCTCCAATGGTAGCTCTCTGAGATGCATCGAACGCCTTCACATTCATGCTTCCTATTTGTATCGCGTGTAGGCTTTTACCTAGTCTCTTTAGAGTGGTCAATGGACATATGTTAAGACTTTGACCTCCATCTATCAAGACCCTGGTGATTAACTTATCTTCAAATTGCACCGTAATGTGCAAAACCTTGTTGTGACTCAGTCCTTCTGGTGGTAATTCATCTTCGTGGAAAGTGATTTTGTGGCTTTCCAATACCTCTCCGACAATGTTAACTACCTCTCCACTAGTGATGTTGGTGGGCACATAAGCTTCACTTAACACCTTCATCAAAGCATTCTTGTGCGCGTCTGAGTTTTGTAGCATTGATAAGATGGGTATCTTAGCAGGAGTTTTGGTCAGGTGGTCAACAACAGAATACTCCCTTGCTTGTATCTTCCTCCAAAGATCATCAGTGCAAGTCTCGATAACAGGCCGCTTAGGTGCAGCTTCCTTTTTTGTTGCTTCCAGATTCTCAAGTCTATAAACTCTACCAGTTCTAGTCATACCTTGTGCGGGACCTATTTCCTCCATTTTTACTTTTTTCCATTATCCTTGCTTCCACAACATAATCCCATGGAATGGCATCAGACTTGTAAGATGGTGTGGGAGCTACCATCACAGTGAAGGGTGTATCTACCATAACTTCAATGGCAACTGGGTTTGTAGCACAATTGGCGTAATGGTGACTGGAGATCTTTTAGGAGTGTCTGCCTCTCGGATGAGTCTAATGGACCCTTCCTGATCCCATTCCTTGTCAATTTCTATCACATTCATTCACGTACCTCTATTATCCGCGAGAGGGTTGTTGCGAACATTTGGTGCAACTTCCTTTGCCTGTATGACCTTAGTGTCGATCAACATCTGAATCTTGTCTTTCAACGTGCGACGCTCTTCAGTGGTATGAGCTTTCACACCTGAATGATAAGCACATGTTTTGTTAGGGCTGAACCACTGGGAGAGATTTTCCACAAAAATAGCAAGGAGATTAATAACATAACCAACAGCCTTCAGTCTCTCATACTGTTGGTCTATGGGTTCAGCAATTGGGGGGTATTGTCTAGGAGGTCAGCGGTCGAAATTTGGACGTGGCTTTGGGTAATTTTGATGGGCGGGTGGAGACGAATGTTAATATGCAGATTGACTATTATAAGTATGTTAGGTGGCGCCAGGATGTTGGTCTCTTGGGGATGAGGGTTCAGATGTGGGTGGAGGTGTTAGGTATGTGGGGGGGAGAGGGGGACTTAGGGCCCCGGGATACCATCACGGTACCCACTTCTTTCTTCTTCTAAATGCCTCCTGATTGCAAAGCTTTATTTATGGCCTGCAATGCCTCGAAATTGGTTACCATCCCGTTGTTAATTCCTTCTTCGACTCTTTATCCTAACTTGAGGATGTTGGAGAACTTGTGATTTTCAATAACCATTAACATTTCGTAATACTACGGGTCTTGAGCTCTAACAAAGAACTTGTTCATTTGTTTTTCTTCAAGTGTTGGACTTACCTTTGCGGCTTCTGATCTCCAACGAGTAGCATACTCAAGGAAGGTTTATGTCGACTTCTTATTGAGGTATTGAGAGTAGAAAATGTCGGGTGCGTTTTCCGTGTTGAACCTGAATCTATCCATTAAATGTGACGTCATACTCACCCAACTAACCTACCTCTTTGGGTTTTGACTGATATACCAAGACAAGGCGTCTCTTGTAAGGCTTTGCATGAACAGTTTCATGCAGATTTGTTCATTCTTTTTTTTTGACGAAGTTTTTAACTTTTATTCCATCAAAAAGTTGTCATTACATATCCAGATTAACACTGGCCGTTAATCTCTCAACTCGATTACAAGTATAACTATACTAAGTAAGTAATACTGACAATTCTATGCTAAGGCATTCTATTTACATAGTCTAATCCTAGCCTCCATTTGCTTTTCTTCCTTCCTTGAGTGTGTATATGCATTGCAATCTCTATACAAGTTTCATCAATGTTATACCTCCTTTTGTTGAATCTCATTGAATTCCTTTCACGCCATATACAATACACGACCATTGCAAAAGTTGTTGTGCTCATTTTTGATATACAGTCATTCTTCTTAGCCATGATGTTCATCCATGTCAGTTCATGTTCCCAGTCTCCTATCTGTCTTGCGTGACCCAGCCAATTCAGTATCCTTTCCCATAATTTCCTTGTACTCTGGCAACCAATATACAAGTGATTAAAGGTCTCCTCTGCTCGTCCACAAAAAATACAGTCTGCCTGCACTTGGATGCCAAATTTTGCAAGCATATCTACGGTTGCTATCCTTTGATTAATAGTCAACCATAAATGAAACTTGAATCTTGGATGAATCTGAGGGTTCATGTGGATACTTTTCCATTCAACTCTACTGAATTGAGGCTGCAGCTGCACATATGCTTTTTGTATTTGGAATTTGCCCTGCTTCTCAAACTTTTCCAGCATTGCTGCAATGTCACTTTGATCAGTACTCATCTTCAGTAGTTCCTCTTTTGCTTCAATGATCTTCCTCACTACCCATGCTGCAGCTTTGGGTGTTTGTACATCTTCAATCTTCATGTTCTTTATATAATAAGTATGTGCCCATCTAATCCATAGTGTTTCCTTCTTTTTTGTCAGTGCCCACAAGTGTTTCATCACTGCTATCTTGTTCCAAGTCTTCATATTGATCACATTTAATCCATATGTCACCTTTGGTTGACATATTTTGTCCCACGCTATTAGAGCTTTCCTTGAAAATTCATTTGATCCAGTCCACAAGAATGTCCGGCAAATAGTCTCTATCATCTTCATGATCTTCTTTGGTATTAAAAAATTTGAGCCTAGTATGTTTGTACACCAAGTAAGACTGACTAGCATTCTTGCTGACCAGCATCTGACTCTATTTGTAATCTTCTCAACTAAGGGCATGCATTGATGAATATTCAACTTCCTTGCAGCCAGTGGAACTCCAAGATATTTAAAGGGTATACTGCCCTTTTCATATCCAGTAATTCTTATCATTTCTTCTTCAAGTTGCTTTGTTACTCCAGCAATGTAGATTGAACTCTTTTCTGCACTTGCTTGTAGTCCAGATGCTTTTGAAATTTTACTGAAGGTGTGCTGTAATGCACTTATTGATTGTTTATCACCCCTGCAAAATATTAACAAATCGTCAGCAAAACATATATGTGTCACTCCCAGTTCTTGCATTTTGGATGAAACTTGAACTCCTTTTGCACATTCAGTGTAGTCATCTCCCTTTGAAAATACTCCATAGCAATCACAAATAGGTAGGGAGACATTGTATCTCCCTGTCTAATACCTCCCTTAGCATGGAAAGGTTTTGTGAGCCCTCCATTCAGTGTTAAAGAATAGGACACTGTTGTTACACACTCCATTATCCAACCTATAAACTTCTGAAGGAAACCAAGATCTGTGAGCATGTATCTTAAGAATTGCCAATCTAGAGAATCATATGCTTTCTTTAAATCTACTTTAAGAGTACATCTTGGTGAAACTCCCTTCCTGTTATAGCCATTAAACAGTTCATGGCTAAACAAGATATTATCCACAATGTTTCTCCCCTCTATGAATGCAGATTGTGTTCTTCCAATTATGCTGTCTATCACCTTCTTGATCCTCTTTGTTAGTATTTTTGCAATAATCTTGTACACTGTAGTACAACAAGCTATGGGTCTATAATCTTTCACAGTAGTAGGTGTTGGTCCTTTGGGAATCAATGTTATAGCTGTGCAGTTGCGAGCTTTATTCATCTTGCTTGTCCTGAAAAAGTACCCCACTGCTTCATATACCTCTTGTCTAACTTCATTCCAATGCATTTTAAAAAACTCCACAGGGAAACCATCAACTCCTGGTGCTTTATCATTTGGCATGTCCTTTACTGCTTCATCAATTTCATTGTAAGTTATTTCCTGCACCAGTTCTAATTGTTGTTGCATTGATAAGCATACACCTTCTTTGATGACCTTTGTATTTGGACATGGTTTAACCCCAGTATCAGTCCCCATCAGCTGCTTAAAAAATGTAACAAATTCTTTTTCTACTTCCTTTGGATCTGAAACTCTAATTCCTCCTGCATTTTGTACAGAAGATATTGAGTTCCTACTTGTTCTCATCTTCAGTTGAGCATAGAAGTATTTGGAGTTTGAATCTCCATAGTCAATCCTATTCACTCTTGACTTCTGCCTCAGTATTCTTTCTTCAATAATGCTCCATTTCTCTAGGTCCTGTAATGATTGCTTTTCTTGCTCAATCATCACTTGGTTTAAGGGACTGATCTTCAAGTTGTTCTGGACATACTCTAGCTGCTGTCTAATTTGATTCAATATTCTCTCAAATCTTGCCATCTCCTTATTCAATCCCTTGGTCATCATTTTTAATTTCTAGAGCTTCTTCCATATACTATCCATAGGGTCACATTCTGTCTTTTGCTTCCATATATCTTCTACCATAGGTTTGAACTCTTTATGTTCCATTGTTACCATATATATATTAAATGGTTTCTTGTACAAGTTATTCCGCCTCCATATTTGGATCACTATAGGAGAGTGATCTGATACCGCAGGTTCCAAGCAAATAGCTTCCACATGCCCATAGTCTCTAATCCAGTCAAAGTTGCCCAAGGCCCAGTCAATTCTACTATAGACTCTATCAGTTGCTTGTTGTTTATTGCACCACGTATAGAAATATCCTGTTGTCTTCAATGGTGTCAATTGTAAAGCATTTATACACTCCTTGAAGTCCTTTATTTCATTCAAAGTAACTGGCTTCCCCAATCTATCATTAGTGCTCAAAATACTATTGAAATCACCACTTATGATCCATGGAAATTGTGTCTGCCTACCCATTCTCTGTAATTCATCCCATAAGCTTGTTCTTTCCTGTATCTTGTTTCTAGCATGCACAACTGTCAGTAGGATCGGATTCCCTGTCACTGTATCCCTCACTTCACAATGGATACATTGTTCATGCACTTGAACCACTTTTACTGTTAAATTGGTCTTCCACATCAACCATATTCTACCATTCTCAGCATTGTCATAATTGCAGCAGTATCCCCAATCCTTTGCCACTCTATACAGGATTGTTTTTGCTTTCTTTTCTTTAACTCTTGTTTCCAGACATCCTAAGATATCCACCTTATTCTTCTGCAAAAAGATTTTCAATTCTTTTTGCTTATAGGGCTTGTTTAGCCCCCTTATATTCCATGTGCTAATGATCATGGAGGATAATGTATAGGGTCCTGTTCCATTCCCCCTTCCTTTGCTTCTGATTTTCCCACCTCATTCAACATTGTGAATCTATTTGATCCTGTACTTCTGCCTTGCTTATTTAGGGAGACATTTTGTTCTTCATTATCCCTTGCACTCAGTATCATCTTCCCTTTTTGAATTGTGTCATTTTCATTTGTCACCTTGTCAACTTCTTTGAGCTTCTGCATTTCATTCTCCTCTTCTTTTTTCTGATGTTCTTTTGGTTTCCACTCTTGTATAATCCTCTTTCTTCTGCCTCCATTTCTCCTCTTAGGCATTTGAAATTCTCCATTCTCCTCATTTTTACTCAACTTCCAGCAATCCATAATTTCATGTCCAAAGTGTAAACATTCTGCACAAAACTTTGGTCTCCATTCTTACATAATTCCCTGCTGCTTCACACTCGTAGGAGTTATGATTTCAACAGTTTCAACCAAAGGTTTTGTTATATCCACTTTCACTAGGGCTCTTGCATACGAAATCTTCCCTAATTCAGTTGTATACTCATATGTGTACATTGGCAATCCTACAACACTTGTCACCTTACTCAATGCCTCTGCAGTCCAATACCCCACTGACAGGCTAGGTAATTGAATCCAAAGTGGAATAGTAGTGATACACTTAGGATCAAAGTGAAAATCTCTCTCCCAATTTTGCAATATCAATGGCTTATTATGATAAGTATAAGGTCCTGCTTGCAACACTGCTTCCTTATCTTCCCCCTTTCCAAATCTGAATACATAATATCCATCGTGGTGACATAACACCTGAGGTTTTTCCACCAAATCCCAAACTGATTCAATGTAATTCACCATAGATTTCTCGTATGGTGTATCCCCCAATACATACCCAATTAATGCATTACCCAATAGTCCTTTAATTCATTGATATCTTTTTCCTCTATTTGAATTATCACCTTACCTTCTCTATGGCTTGGTGGTACATAATCCAGCTTCATTCCCATTTGAGAGTTCCTGTTCTGCATTTTCACATCCTTTGCATGTACTGTTTTATCCAGTTCCAGCTCTGTAGTTCCCAGATCTGGTTTTGAATTCTGCTTCGATGACCCAGCTTCAGAGAATTGTAGTCGCTTTGGACTCGTTAATAGCTGCCCCTTGCTTTTCTGAGGTGCAATCACAGTGGTTGCACGGTTACTGTTCCATTTCTTATTGTTCATCACTCCCTCTTCAACTGGCTTAATTTCCTCCTCAATCGGTTGAAATCCAGCTGGTAGAAAACTTCCAAACATTAATGGAGTAAGCGTCTGAGTCCCAGAGTTCACCGGCGTCGTCACTCCGGCCACCATCGTTGCTTGCCTTTGCTTTCTTGCCATCAGAGGTGCATGTTAGCCTGCCTTGGCTTATCGTGCGCCGAGAGCATTTAGTTGTGAGAGCATTTTTTTTATCCTCTTGTCCCCGATTTGTTTATTCTTGGTCACTCCTACAAGCTTATCACAGTATGATCTCAGATGCACCTTCAGGTCACCAGTACCATCGAATATTTTGAACATTGGGAGGTTTGTAATCCTCCGGCAGTTCCCACATCTAGCTTAATACAAAGGTCCTCATAGTTTAGACCTTCAACACTCTGAACTCTACCAGTGAGCTTCTTGAGTTCCTTTTCCATGTTTTTAATGAGCATGTCCTTCTCAGTTGATTCGGGTATGCATAGGTTTTGCTGCGCGGTGTGGGGTAAGGTTTCCACATATATCAGATTGCTTTGATGAATTGTTGGAACTATGGTGTATGGGTGGTCATTGGTTGAGTTTAAGGATCAGGAGTAGGTTGTGGTGCATTTTGGAAAGTGTGATAAGTAGTGGTTTTTGGGTATTGAGTTTGGTGATGGTGGTGTTGTTAAGGGGTCGGTACTGGTAGCGGGTTAAGGTTTTAGGGAGGTGCGGGAGGATTTGGTGGTGGGTTCTGGTTTTGTGTGTATTGCGGGGGTGTTTGGTTTTAGGTAGTCTGTAACACCCCGAAAAATTAAATAAGTGTTTTTAGACCATTAAGAAGATTGACGGATGCTAAATGATATCAATTCGGGTATGAACAAGACTGGTAATTTGAATGATATCAATTTATCATGACAATATGTGTACGAGGTGCATTAAAAATGGTTTAGGGTCTAAGAAGAGCCCTAAGGCTAAGTCAAGTTGAAAATTTTCTGATGGGATAAAGTTTCAAGTGAGTTTGCACAAGATCTAACTTCAAACGAGCATACCTATCAATATATGAAGTGTTATATGGTGTATAACCTATCAAATCTCTTTGAGTGTAGTTTCCAATGCTTCAAACCGTTCGTCATTTCGACATTCCTACACAAAGTTATGATCAAATTACCAAAAGCTGGAAAAATGCGATCATGTGAAAGTGATTATGCGATCGCATATCAATTATGCGGTCCGCATACTTGATATGTGACTGCAAAACAGGTCGCAAAGTGCTCCAGAACTGCCCAGTTTTGGCCACTGAGTTATGCGACGTGTATGCGATCCGCAGACCCATTCTGCGACGCATTATGCGATCGCAGACCTTGTTTCGGGGGCTTAATCTTCCTAGTTTCATAATCCGACCCCGTTTTGATAAATAGGCTTTGGGGTTTATTTTGGGGTGATTTTTTGAGAATGATAGAGAGAGGTGAGAGCTTTTTTGAGAGAGAAGGAGGAAACCCAACATTCAAATCATCTAATCTTGCATCAATCTTCAAGAATCAAGAAACCCAATCACAAGATCTTCATCTAAGAGGTAAGGATTTCTACCCTAGTCTTTAATTTCGAGTTTGGGTGGGTAAACATGGGTGATTAAGAGTATGATTCTTGGGTGTAAGAGTATTATAAATACAGGTAAGTACAAACAAGTTTTGTGGGAAGATTGTAGAGTTCAAATGGGTAAAGATTGGGTTGAAAATGGTAAAAATCTTTAAAGTCCTTAATTGATGATTTGAGGGGTCATATGTGATCGGATTTTGATAAATTTGGTATGTATAGACTCGTGAGTGAGTAAGGATTTCAGTTTTGTAATTTCGTCGGATTTCGAGACGTGGGCCCGGGTTTTAGCCAATTTTGGATTATTGAGCTAAATTTGATATCTTTCGATTGGAATCCGTTCCTTAAGCATACTTTGATGATAAGAAATCTGAACTTGATAGATTTGGAGCCTTCGGAAGTTGATTCGAGAGTCAAGCATATCACAGAATCGTTCCGGGATAGTTTTGAGGTAAGTAATGTCTTTAAATCCTGTCCTGAGGGTATGAAACCCCGGACTATGCACCCTTTCACGGGTTTTGAAATGAAAAGGTGGAAACTTTGGAAACATCTTTCCTACTTAGGCGACTATTGAGTTGCAAAACCGATTTTTAAGCCTTTGCTTAATTAGTATGTATACATTATGATATGGTTTGGGCTGTAAGCCGTGTTTGGGGCCTAGTGCCGACTTGTTTACCCTTCGGGGGTTATGTTTTACTATTTTCCTCACTGATACGTTATAATTTTTAACTCAGTCTTTTCTGTGAAATTGTTTTGACACTCATAGTATTGTGATACTACTTCTTGAAAATGAAACATTGTTTTTGGGTCGAGAACCCGGTATATTATGGCCTGAAGGAAAAATTGAGAGTGTCTGACTGAGTGAGGTTGTTGGCCTATATTGTGAGGATGATATGATATGAGTGAGGTTGCGGGCCAATATTGTGTGTGATTTATGCCATGTTGTTGCTTATTATAGCGCTTGGGTTGTAGGATCCCCTCCGGAGTCTGTAACACACCCCCAGTGAGCGCCGGTACCAATTGAGTGATGCCTGCAGGGCTTATGATGAGTGATTGTGAGGATTCCTGATGGGTAGAGTGATTGTGAGGATGCCTGATGGGCAGAGTGATTGTGAGGATGTCTGATGGGCAGAGTGATTGTGAGGTTGCCTGATGGACAGAGTGATTGTGAGGTTGCCTGATGGACAGAGTGATTGTGAGGTTGCCTGATGGGCAGAGTGATGGTGAGGTTTCCTGATGGGCTGATACTGAAAGAAATTGTTACGAGAAATGATATGGCCCGAAGGGCTGTTTTATGAAGATTTTTACTGAGTTTTCAACTATGAATTACTTCGTTTTCAAACTGGTTTTTACTGAGATACATTGATATTGTACTTGTTTTCAAGGGATTTCTGGAACTGATTTTGAACTTATGAATTGATGAATACTACGTGGTGACTTGGTGTTTTACTGGTTTGTGGAATTGTGTACATGTTCTGTGTGTTTATATTACTCAGACTGTGATTTATTTTCATTACTACTGAGTTGGCGTACTTATAAAGACTCCCTGTGCCTCTGTGCACAGATCTACGTACTAGCTCGCAGCAGTAGCTGACGCAGGTTCGATAGCAGCATTTCACGGGATTTCGAGATAGCTGTCCAGCGTCTATAGCTTCTCCATTTCCCTTCCTTATTTAGCTTTAGTATTTGATTCAGAGACATATATTATAGTTTTAGCAGAGTTAGATTTATTTATTCTTAGATGCTCGTGACTATTGACTCCAGTTCTTGGGAGGTTGTTTAGAATATTATAGGGACGCTAAGACTTAATTATATTATTTGTGCTATGGTTGCATGCTTATTATTAAATTGTGAACTATTATAATTGAATAAACGCGTAGTAAGGTGATGGTTGGCTAGCCTAGTTCCACGATAGGCGCCATCACGGCATGTTAGGATTTTGGGTCGTGACAAGTTGGTATCAGAGAACTAGGTTGCATAGGACTCAAATGTCATGAGCAGGTTTAGTAGAGTCTTGCGGATCGGTACAGAAACGTCTGTACTTATCTTCGAGAGGCTGCAGAACCCTTAGGAAACATGCCACATTCTTGAATTCTTATCCTGCGAATCCATTTATTCAGCCAAAAGCGTAACTCTTTTAATTCCCGTCATGTATTCAAATGCGCACGCGAGCGCTTGGTATCAGTTCTGCGTCGTCGGCTTGTGACTTACATGGGTGAGATGTGATTGTTAGCATGTTAATAATGGGCCAGTCAGAAGGACTTGAGGCCGGATTTTGTCTATGGC
Organism: Nicotiana undulata; assembly: GCA_005239495.1. Lineage (NCBI taxonomy): Eukaryota > Viridiplantae > Streptophyta > Magnoliopsida > Solanales > Solanaceae > Nicotiana > Nicotiana undulata. The sequence goes on along the minus strand of ML250067.1, from coordinate 31,878 downwards.
TTGAGCGCTGAGATTTTGTTTGTGTGAGCACTCGTATTTGGGGGACTTATATGTCTATTTGTGTCCTTATTGATGGAACTTGTGACTAGATGACTACATGGTGAGTGTGATCGGAAAGTAGATGTATTCAGGTTGTTTGATTGTGACAAAAATGAATTGGCGGGAAATGTAGCAAGACCTATTGAGTATCTGACTTCTGTCTTGAGTTAGAATATGACCTCGAGTTGTGAGTGTATTGAAGGACCTCTTGTGTAGCTGAGTCGTGGAGTGAAGTGAGTTTTCCTATTATGTTTTGAGCTTCTGTGATGTCTTTTGAGCTGACCAACTCCCAGCAGTGTTCATGTATTTGGTTAGTGTATTCAGCCGTGTTATAACTCCTTTATTATTATTTCTATTGACGGCATCCTGTCGTACTCTCGTAGCCAGGGATATCTTACTCGGCATTTGATGATGGTATTACAAGGATACAAGGAGGAGAAGCTTTGTGCGAAGTCCTCCAAGTGGTCTTAGTTCAATAGCATTCTTGGTGGTGTCCAGTGAAGGTATCTATGTGGTCAGATGAGTGTGAGTAGAGCTTCCGGAAGCTCAAAGAATTCCTTGACCACATCCCCAGTGTTAGTATTGCCATCAGCTTCAGGTTCTTATACCGCTAAATGGGATGTCTTGGGGGCAGGTAGTGGTTGTGTTCTAATGTAGGAAGGTATAGTAATTGTGTGATGGCTATGATTTTCGGAAGTGTATAGGGAGATAACATTTTGAGATTAAGCAGGTAGGGGTATCTCCTGCGGGTTGTCTTGAGGTGTGTGACCCTTATGTTTATCTGTAGCAAGTTCCTTTCTACTAGTAGACGATGTATGTTGTAATTTGAGTTTAGATCGCTTGTGGGAGTTGGCATGATCATTACAATGGTGAATGCGAGATTTGCATACGAGTTGAGGGTTAGACGGTCTGGGTCATATGAGCGTATGAAGGATTTAGCTGAATCCCACCATAGTATGGTGGTAGTGATAATGTGTGGGCGTCGTGAGTTATTATTTGTCTTGATCTTTGGCTTTGAGCCAAGTGGGGGAGTCCGCTAATGATAAGTCAATTACACGATTATGTGTTGTTTTGATTTCGGTTCGAGGTATGTTGGTGAATCAGTTATGACCCACAAAGGCGGAGTCTGGGAATGACTCGAGTGATGGAAATTCTTCGATACAGGTTGTAGTGCACTCTACGGATAGTGGAATACATTGAATGATGGAGTTGTACTAGTAAGTGTAGGGTGTTCAATGCATGAGTGTGCTTGTTGCTTCAAGGGTGTGGACTACTTTCCTAGTATATGGATTGCAAGCGGGGTCAGGTCGTTCTGTTTACTTGGTTAGTGTAATTGAAATTGCGTAGAGTGAATGACGTTCGAGAATGGTTCAGACGGATTCAAGGTTATATGTAGCGATCGAGGATCTTCAAGGCGTGAGAAGGGCTAGAACTGAGATTTACGGGGAAGGGGTCAAGGCTTGTTGTGTATTTGCATTATCATGGATTCTATCCATCAGTATCAGGAAGGTGAAGATAATGAATTTAAATTCTCAGGAAGTCTCTTTAGGGTATGTATTTCTCCTGTGGTGCATTTGGGGATAATTGAGGGAGTATTCAGCGGCTTATGAGCTTAAACGGTATATCTTTATTCTTGGGTTTCGTGCGGTGAGTCGGGATTGAGAATTGCGGTATTATGGCAAGAAGAAGTATCAATTCGAAGGTAAGTCAGAAGGAACTTGGATAAATGGGACAGCTTAGTAGTAGGTCGGATCGGCATGATAAGGGATATGGTTAGTTCTTTGGGTGTTTATAAGGTAATGAGTTGTTACAGGTGTCTCTTCGCAATTCTCTTAGAATTATTTTTGGCATGCGTAGCTTGGTTGAGTACTTGAATTGATATTTGTACTGCTTCACTTACTTACTCTTCTCTTAGTTAGGAAACACTCAAATCGATATTTAATATTTCTGAAGATTGAATACTTGAATTTTGGCAAAAACTTGTGGTTGTGATTAATAGGTTAATTCCCTATGGGATTCGACTCCAAACTTGTAAATCAGATTATATTTGACACGACTGCTACACCTGGCGTGATAAAATTTTGGATACGTTTCCGTGGAATTTAATGGCGTTATTAATCACAACAAGCATAATTGCAGGATTCTTAGTTTTGTCAACTCACTCTCTTGATTTTAACTTCATTACTGATAGTAGGCTATATTTATGCAATTTAGACACTATTTACACTCTAATTTAGTCGCACTTTATTGATATTGAATGGTAAAAGATAATAAAATGCTCTAATTAAGAATTTGATGCTTTTCAGGAGCCACTCCGAGTTAGGAGGGAGCTAAAGAGTGTTTTGAGTCAATATGGAGCGTGGAAGGTCAAACAAAGGTTAGCCCGGTCGAAAAGGGGTGAGAAACGCAAGCAAGAAGTCTCCTCCAGGTGCGCGGCAGTGGAGTGGACCGCGAATTGGATCGCGCACTGAAGGAAGAACAGTAGTTGAAATCCTCGGCTAGATCCGCGGCCGCGGACGGGCGGATGAAGGCCAACACTTTAGGGTTAATTATGTAATTTCCTAGGCGACTAACCTAAACCTATATGAAGCCTAATTCACCCAGAAGTCAAGGATAGTTGTTTTTAGGAGATTTTGAAGGCAAGAACAAGGGAGAGAAGATGGAGAATTTTCTTAGAGTTTTCATCTTCTTCTTACTTCTATTGTTGATTATGAGTTGTTTTAGTGAATTTTATACATTAGTATGAGTAGATAAACCCATCATCTAGGGTTGATGGAACCAATTGTTGGATGAAGTCTTGACTCTAGTTTGATATAATTGAGTTGTGTTTGTTCTATGATTGTTCAACTTCATATTGTATTGTGATTAATTGAAAGGGCCCTTGATTAATCGTGTCTAGTTACCTTGTGTTGCTTGAGAAAGAACACTTGGTTAGATTGTTGTTGAACAACACCACTTTTAGGTAAGTTAAGAGATTAATTACTTGAATTTAAAAGTGGGGTTAGAAATAACAAATCTTTGGTGGAATAATTATGAGTTGCATAAATTGTTAACTAGAGTAGTTCGAGAGAATTCTTCTAGTAAATTATCGTAATTGATCAAAAGATAACCGGAATATGATGAAGAAGAGGCTTTTAGGGAAATAAACCGAGAATTAGAACAATTCGAGAATAAGCCTAAGCCAAACTTAAACGAAACAGAACCCATCAACTTGGGTAATGCAGAAGAGGTTCGAGAAACCATGATAAGCGTCCACACGGATGAAAGAACTAGGGACGCATTGATTCAACTTCTTTTTGAATTCAAAGACGTGTTTTCTTGGTCGTATGACGACATGCTCGGACTAAGTGTGGACTTGGTGGTGCATAAATTTCCGACCTATCCCGGTTATCCACCCGTCAAACAAAAGCAAAGAAACTTTAAAACGGACATGAGTGACAAAATCAAAGAAGAGGTCACTAAACAACTAAAAGATGGAGTGATCCGAGTGGTCCAATACACCACCTGGCTGGCCAATGTGGTTCCAGTACCTAAAAAGGACGGAAAGGTCAGGGTATGTGTCGACTATCGAGATTTGAATAAAGCGAGCCCTAAAGATAATTTTCCACTACCAAACATACATATACTGGTTGACAATTGTGCCAAACATGAGGTACATGCTTTTGTGGATTTCTATGCTGGATACCACCTTGTATTGATGGACGAAGAGGATGCAGAAAAGACAGCCTTCACTACACCCTGGGGCACCTATTGTTACCGAGTCATGTCGTTCGGTCTAAAGAATGTTGGGGAAACATATATGAGGGCCATGACCGCCATTTTCCATGACATGATGCATTAGGATATTGAGGTATACGTGGATGATGTGATTATTAAATCCAGGACGCAAGATGACCATGTCCAGCATTTGAGGAAATTCTTCGAACGCCTGCGTAAATATGATCTGAAATTAAATCCAGCCAAGTGTGCCTTCGGAGTTCCATCTGGGTAATTACTGGGATTTATCGTCAGTCGACGGGGCATCGAGCTGGACCCGACAAAGAAAAAATCTATTCGGGATCTCCCACCTCCAAGAACCAAGAAGGAGGTCATGAGTCTGCTGGGTAGGTTGAATTACATCAGCAGGTTCATCGCTCAGTTGACATCCACTTGTGAGCCTATATTCAAGCTGTTGAAGAAAGATGCAGCCATCAAATGGACAGACAAATGCCAGAACGCTTTCGACAAGATCAAAGAATATATGTCAAACCCGTCGGTGCTAGTCCCACCAGAATCAGGAAGACCTTTGTTCTTATACTTGACAGTGTTAGAAAATTCCTTCGGGTGTGTTCTCGGGCAACATGATGCAACCGGGAAGAAAGAACATGCCATATATTACTTGAGCAAAAAGTTCACAAGCTACGAAGCCAAGTATACGTTGTTGGAAAGAACTAGTTGCGCTCTAACTTGGGTCGCTCAGAAACTCCGGAATTATTTGTTGGCTTATACCACCTACCTCATCACTAGGCTGGATCCATTGAAGTACATATTCCAAAAGCCAATGCCCACCGGGAGATTAGCTAAGTGGCAGATTCTGCTCACCGAATTCGACATAGTCTACGTCACTCGCACGGCAATAAAATCCCAGGCCTTGGCAGATCACTTGGTAGAAAATCCTGTCGATGACGACTACCAACCTCTAAGTACTTACTTCCCAGACGAGGAGGTGAACTCAGTCGAGATAACTTTTGAGGACACCAGCACCTGGAAAATGTTCTTTGACGGAGCTGTAAATGCAAAAGGTGTTGGGATTGGGGCAATTTAGATTTCACCCACGGGACAACACTATCCCGCCACAGCCCGCCTTCAGTTCTTCTGTACAAAAAATACTGCCGAAGATGAAGCTTGTATAATGGGTATGAACATGGCCATTGATATGGATGTAGAAGATTTATTGATCATGGGAGATTCAGATTTGATCATCAAACAAGCTCAGGGAGAATGGAAAACTCGAGACGTTAAGCTCCTTCCATACAGACAACATGTGGAAGATCTTAGCAAACGATTCAAAGTTGTCAAGTTCAGATATATTCCTCAATGCCACAACGAGTTAGCCGATGCACTAGCTACCCTAGCTGCAATGCTGCCATATCCGGGTAATGTTCACATCGACCCGTTGGAAATTCAAATCAAGGAAAGGCATGGTTATTGCAACACGGTCGAAAAAGAGCCCGATGTCCAACCATGGTATCACGATATCAAAAGATTCTTGAAAATAAAAGAATACCTAGAGCAGGCCAAGGGGGACCAAAAGAGAACCATCCGGAGACTCGTCACCGGTTTCTTCCTAAGTGGGGAAGTACTGTATAAGAGGACTCCCGATCTGAATCTATTTAGATACGTAGACGCCAAAGAAGCCGAAAAGATTATTATGAACGAGGTGCACTCAGGAGTATGCGGTCCCCACATGAACGAATACGTCCTCGCAAAGAAAATCTTGTGGGCCGGGTATTATCGGATGACCATGGAGAAATATTGTTTTACCTTTGTCCGAAAATGCCATAAGTGTCAAATACACGGCGATTTGATTCATGCACCACCATCCGAATTGCATCCTATGTCAGTACCCTGGCCGTTTGTTGCCTGGGGAATGGATGTCATCGGGCCGATAGAGCCAAGGGCCTCAAACGGGCACATATTTATTTTGGTCGCTATTGACTATTTCACGAAATGGGTCGAGGCAGTCACATTCAAAGCTATCACCAAGAAAGCGGTGGTGGATTTCGTGCACTCTAATATCATCTGACTTTTTGGTATCCCAAAGACTATCATTACCACAATGCCGCGAATCTAAACAATCACTTGATGAGGGAGATATGTGAACAGTTCCAAATCACACACCGCAATTCCACCCCTTACCGGCCCAAGGCCAATGGCGCCATTGAAGCAGCAAACAAAAATATTAAGAAAATCCTTAGGAAAACGATTCAAACTTCCAGGCAATGGCACGAGAAATTGCCTTTCGCATTATTGGGATATCGTACGACAGTGCGCACGTCGGTTGGAGCTACTCCTTATTTATTGGTCTATGGTACTGAAGTCGTAATACCCGCAGAAGTTGAAATTCCCTCCCTTCGGATTATTGTCGAAGCAGAAATTGAGGATGACGAATGGGTCAAAACCCGATGGGAGCAATTAATTCTGATTGACGAGAAAAGGATGGCTGCAGTTGCCACGGGAAGTTGTACCAACAAAGAATGGCCCGCGCCTACAACAAGAAAGTGCGGCCTAAGAACTTTGAAGTAGGGAAACTTATGTTAAGACGTATCCTCCCACACCACGAAGATGCTAAATGAAAATTCACCCCGAATTGGAGAGGTCCATACATCATAAGGAAATTGCTTCCAAAAGGAGCATTGTACTTGGGAGACATGGAAGGAAATGACCCCGAAACGGCTGTCAATGCAGATGCAGTCAAAAGGTATTATGTCTGACCTTTTCCGTGATGACGACGCTGATGATCGAAATGACAAAGGCTTTTCATTTATGTTACCCCAAACACTATCATTTTTGTAAACCCTTTGAGACGGTTACTCTTCCTTCACAACCCTCCTTGGAATTTGAAAAGGAGAGAAACGGAAAATAAAGAAAAAAAAGAGAAAAGAAAAATAAATAAAAAAAGAGAGAAAAGAAAACTCAAAAAAGAGAGAAAATAAAAATCAAAAGAAATCAAAAGCAAAACAAAAACAAAATGTTTGCCTGAACTACGTCTGACTTGATTCCGAAAGGATACGTAGGCAGCCTCTCCCTGGGGTGCAGTCACACCAAAATAAAAATCCACATTCCCCCAAGAGTTTAAGCTGGGGCAAGTGTTTGAGATTCGGCAATAATTCGCCTGCAAGTTCCAAGGTTGTAATTCAATAAAAATTCTTTTTACCCCAAATCCTATTCAAGTCCTTCCGATCGATCAGCAAAGAAAAGCCAGAATGGAAAGATACATCTATCTGGACCTCATACAAGCATTGGGAGAAATTAAAATGAGAGAGTCTTATCGGTGAAAACCCACACGGGTACCATAAGGCGGCGGTGAGTAGAGAAATTAAAAATGAGAGAGTCTTGTTAGTGAAAACTCGCAAAGAGCACTACAGAGCGATGTGGAAAAGAGAAATGAGAGAGGTTAGCTGGTGAAAACCTGAAAAGGGCACTACTAATCGAAAAGAGGATGATTGGTCACTGATATCGACATGGTCTGGGGCAAGGTTTCTCAACCTCGAGTTAAAAGTCGTGACGAATTTCTGAGAGTCAGATTGTTTATATAGATCAGGCATCCAGTCCAAGATGCATGTCATGTTCATTGAAAGCCGCGTGCACTCCAGATAAGTCCTTTTTCTCTCCCCGAAAGGGATATTTCTTGTCAAAATTCGTTGTCTCCATTTCTTTGTTATTCTCTTTCAATCCCTTTCAGTCTGACTCTATTTCTAAGGTAAAACAAATAAAGGATGAAAAAACTGACTTACAGGGTTCTCGTTTTACACGGGCTAATATGCAAAAGGCACTCGGCCTCGTCAGGGGAATCAAGTCGATCCCGACTGGCCGAAACGGCCGATGCTTTAAACACAACTTTTGAAGGGAGAAGATCAAATCGAAATGCCTATAAAGGCAATTGAAGTAAAAGGTTAAGTCCCACGTGGCTAACCCCCTAGAAAAGATTAAAAAGCCTAAATGCTCCAAATGCTTTAAAGTCAAATGGAAGGAAAAATAAGGTTGGAAAAGGGTTAAGTCCCACACGACTAACCATTGCAGCAGAATTCGGGGGGCCAAAACTTCCCCGATACTCTATAAATCTAAAAGAAAAAGCAAGTGAAAGGCCTACAGAGGCAAAATAAAGACAAATGTTGGGTCCCACGTGACCGAGCACCATGTTAAAATCTGGAAAGCCAAGGCCCCCGGGATTAGAGATGAAACTCAATCCCCAGCAAGCAGGCAAGTGGTCGAGATCTTCGTCACAAGAACTGAGATCAAGCTGTTGAAAATCAAGGCCGCAAAACCAACCACCGTTTCAAACTAACAAATTGTTCTTTGTTTGAAGGAAACAGGTGTAACTCAAAACAACCTTGCAAAATGTAAGAGTAACCAAAAGAAAAGGCGCAAGATCTAGAAGCAGCTCTGCAACAACAACTCTAAAAAGGGAAGTTCTCTCCAAAATCCTTTCCCACATTCACTCAAAATAAAATGAAAAGAAAAGAAAAGAAGAAAACAATGTTGAAAACAGTCCAAACCTAAAAGTAGCTCAGGGCCTCCAATCCCTAGCTTCACCTTTTCCAGCATAGGATATTCTATTCCTTAGTTGATGCCAACATAGGGCCTCCAATCCCTAGTTGATGCCAGCATAACCTGATGCCGACATAACTTGATGCCAACATAAGATATTACATTCCTTAGTTTATACCAACATAGGGTCCCACTCCATAGTTGATGCCGGCATACCCCGATGATTCTTCCAACATAAGGTCCCACTCCCTAGCAGACACCGACATAACCTGGTGATCTTTTTCTGACAAACAACATAACCTGTTGATCATTTCCTGGCACTAGCATAACCCAGTGGTCTATTTCCCCCAGGAAACAGCATAACCTGTTGATGTCACGACCCAAATTCCTACTCAGGTCGTGATGGCGCCCAACACCGAGGTCAGGCAAGCCAACACTAGTTACTAACGAAATTACTTAAACAAATGAGACGTTCAAACACATATTCAGTTTTAATTTAAGTAGTCCTTAAATGAGAGTGAGGAAGTGAGGCAATGTAATTTAAGGTAACTCAAAAAACATCGTTGCCAACATAGAACAGAGTAGTATAATGCTAGTGAATCAACTACGTGTGCCAAGAACTAGTGTCACAAGTCCACATGCGACTAGTGGAATATACAAATAGACAAAATGAATGTACAACTGTCTGAAATGAGGTAGACAGAAATATCCCAAAAGTAATAGAAACTCCACAGTGCCGCTGCAGAACGCCAGGAAGAGCAGCTCACCGTGTAGTCAAATCTCGGTTGTACTCTCAGCGACGAACACCGAATGGTGACCAGGTGCAACAACCTCAGAACCTGTACAATTAAGCACAAAAGTGTAGCATGAGTACATATAAACAAATATGTACCCAGTGAGTATCCCGTCTAAACTCGAAGAAGTAGTGACGTGAAGTAGACGTGATACTTACTAGGGTCAATAACCAATAATATGATTACATAAAGCTATACAGGAAGAGTACTCATGAAAATCACTAAGGCATGAAGCTATCAGTTATATAAAACTGTAATTTATTCTCATGAGTCACATAGAAATTCTCACAAAAGTCTCAAGCTCCCCTTACACGTGGGGTAATTTATTTAATAATAACAAGACTATCAGTCAAATACATAGCACATAACATGCCGAAGCGTACGGCCGAAGCGACGCGAAAATACATTTGCACTGCCGAGGGTCGAGCGGCACAAACCATAGATGCATCCATTACCCCGCTCGCGAATCGATCATGCGACGCGGTTGACATAAATATAGGGCTACCCCGCTCGCGAATCTTACATATGACACGGGTGCTCGTAGACATACACAGAATTTATCAGGCAATTCAGTAACTTATCATGGATTATTCTTGCATTCAGAGATTTATGCACTTAAACTTACACATAGCTTCCTAAATCCTCATGTAAATTTCAAGGATAATAAGCAACTAGGAACACATGTAGAGATACAGGTATGGCATATAAAGGCATGCTTGTAAAATCCTAAATTCTACCCGACGCAACAGAGTAGTAGCTATGCACGGACTCTCGTCACTTTGCGTGTACGTAGCCCCCGCAAATAAGGACAATTCAATCATTTACATTTACCTATGGGGACAATTCCCTCTTACAAGGTTGGAAAAGAGACTCACCTCGCGTAGAATCTACTTCCCGGCCAAGAACGCGCCCGAAACTCCAAACTTTACACCCGAGGACTCAAAACTAGTCAAATGATATATAAATATGTCAATGCATGCTCAAGGTATGGAAATTCTCCTACTTATTTAGTAAATTCACTATTCTTGAAGAAATCCCAAAATACACCCCCGGGCCCACATGCTCGGATTCCGGAAATTTTCGAAGATAACACTCACCCATAGCCTAAGGATCATTAATATGTAATTTTTATATGATTTCATGGTAGAAAAGTGGTGAAATTCCCTAAAGTTCATCAACCCTAGGTTTTCACTCTATCCCCTATGATTTCCACTATTTGGATGTTAATCTACCTTAGTTTTGGTGTAATAATCTAACATTTAAATTGAATTTACTTACCTCTTAGTAGCTAGGTTGTGGAGAGTTCTTCCCAAGCTCGCAAGTCTTCAATGGAGGTGTAAAATGGAAAGAATGAAGGAAATCTCGTGTTTAAGTGAAAGTGCACTGCTTGGCCTACAGGGGTTCCGCACCTGCGGTCTTGCGCCTGCGAGCTGGGGTTCGCACCTGCGGAGTTGGACGGGAAAGACTGGGCTGGAGACCGCCCCTGCGGTTTTGCTCCTGCGGAATTAAATCTACACCTGCGAAATTCCCGCACCTGCAAGGCTGGGACAGCAGGAGCGGTCCCGCACCTGCGGTCACACCAGATCAGGTGCACCAGCTGCATTTTCAGCTGGTTTTTGGCCTCGTGTGGTGTCTGGGAGGAACCTAGGACCACACGAGCCCCCGTCCAATTATACCAACAAGTCCTAAATCATAATACGGACTCGCTCGAGCCTTCGGAACACCCGAAACAACGCTAAATATTAAAATCACCCCTCAAAACCCCTAGGATCAAACTTAAGAATTTTTAAGTTCTTGAATTTGGTTTCAACGCGCCGAACCGACCTATAATACTCGGAATGATGCCAAATTTTGCAGGCAAGTCATGAATGACATAACAAAACTATTCCCGATCTCGGAATTCCGTTCGGACCTCGATAACATAAAATCACGTTCCAAACCAAATTTTAAACTTAAGGAAACTCTATTTCGCTATTTGGTGTCAAAATGCTCCCGGGTCATCCAACCCATTCCGGACATACGTACAAGTCCGAAATCATCATACGAAGCTACTGGAATTGTCAAAACTCGATTCTGATGTCGTTTACTCAAAATATTGACCGAAGTCAAACTTGGCTTTAAAAGCCAACCTTAAGGAATCAAGTGTACCTATGCTATTCGAAACACTTCCAAATCCCGAACCACCCATCCTCGCAAGTCACAAATCATGATAAGCCACTACGGGAAGTATTATTTGGGGGATCGGGGTACGAATACGCAAAACGACCGGTCGGGTCATTACAGTTGACCTTTCCAGAAACCGGCATAACCTGGTGATCTTCTCTAATAACAGCATAACCTGTTGATCATCTCCTGATACTGGCATAACCCAGTAATCTCTTTGCCCCCAGACAACAGCATAACCTGTTGGCCTTCTAAGACACCGGCATAACCTGGTGATCTTTCTGACAACAGCAGAACCTTTTCATCATCTCCTGATACTGGCATAACCCAGTAATCTCTTTGCCCCCAGACAACAGCATAACCTGTTGGCCTTCTAAGACACCGGCATAACCTGGTGATCTTTCTGACAACAGCAGAACCTGTTCATCATCTCCTGATACTGGCATAACCCAGTAATCTCTTCTTCAGGCAACAGCATAACCTGTTGACCTTTCCAGACACCAGCATAACCTGGTGATGTTTTCCTTTCCTCACAATGACATAACCCGTTGATCACTTCCTGACACTGGCATAACCCAGTGATCTCTTTTCCCTGGGCAACAACATAACCTGTTGACCTTCCCAGACGTCAGCATAACCTGGTGATCTCTTCTGACAACAGCATAACATGTTGATCATTTTTTTACATTGGCATAACCCAGTGATCCTTTCCAGGCAACGGCATAACCTGTTGACCTTTCTAGACATCAGCATAACCTGGTGATCTCTTCCGACATTGGCATAACCCAGTGATCCTTTCCAGGCAACGACATAACCTGTTGACCTTTCTAGACATAACCATAACCTGGTGATCTCTTCCAACATTGGCATAACCCAGTGATCCTTTCTAGGCAACGGCATAACCTGTTGACCTTTCTAGACATCGGCATAACCTGGTGATATCTTTCGACATTGGCATAACCCAATGAGCCTTTTTTGGCAACAGCATAACCTGTTGACCTTCCTAGATGTTGGCATAACCTGATGATCTCTTCTGACAACAACATAACCTGTTGATCATCTTTTGACATTGGCATAACCCAGTGATCTTTTCCAGGCAACGGCATAACCTGTTGACCTTTCTAGACATCAGCATAACCTGGTGATCTCTTCCGATATTGGCATAACCCAGTGATCCTTTCCAGGCAACGGCATAACCTGTTGACCTTTCTAGACATCAGCATAACCTGGTGATCTCTTCCGATATTGGCATAACCCAGTGATCCTTTCCAGGCAACGGCATAACCTGTTGACCTTTCTAGACATCCGCATAACCTGGTGATCTCTTCCGACATTGGCATAACCCAATGAGCTTTTTCCGGCAACAACATAACCTGTTGACCTTCCTAGATGTCGGCATAACCTGATGATCTCTTCTGACAACAGCATGACCTGTTGATCCTTTTTTGACATTGGCATAACCTAGTGATCCTTTCCAGACAACATCATAACCTGTTGACCTTTTTAAGACATCAGCATAACCTGGTGATCCCTTCCGACATTTGCATAACCTAATGATCGTTTTCCGGTAACATCATAACCTCTTGACCTTCCTAGACGTCGGCATAACCTGATGATCTCTTCTGATAACAGCATAACCTGTTGATCATTTTCTGACATTGGCATAACCCGTTGATCCTCCCCCCAGACACCGTCATAACCCGGTGATCTTTTCTTGACAACAACATGACCTATCAATCTTTTCCAACATAGGGTCTCCAATCCCTAGTTGATTTTACTTTTAGTCATAGTTTATCCACTCCTTAGTCTACAATAACTCCGGGTACACCATTCCCGACTTTCCATTGCTTTCAATAATAAAGTAGCATAGATTTCTTTACAATAACTCGCGAAAGTTTCCTAGTGAAAACCCTGGGGCAGAAAATTTCGTTCGTTTGTTTTTATTTTTGTGAAGATTACATTTTTTAGGACATTGGAAATCGATACGACCAAAAGAAGAAGCTTCGATCCGAAATAACAAAACAAAGAAAAAAGAGAAGATTGAATCAAAAAGTGCAGAAACGGGGAAGACATGGACTATTTAGGATGAGATTGAAGTCATCCATCCAGTATATCATGCCTTGATCCGAGGAACAATAAGACAAAACCAGCACTTGTGACTCACAAGCATCAAGATCCAGGTCAGAGTCAACAGAAGACCAAGACTCGAGACCGAGTCTTAGATAGGAATCTTGTAACTTAGCAACTGATAGATTTAGTTAGTCTTTCGTTTTGTAATTTGGATGTAATAAGGAGATCAGCAACAGTAACATCAGCAACCGCAGTGAAACCACAGTTACTCGGTAGTCCCAGCTACCAAAACTTCCATAACTACACTGACCTGATTCCTTTATAGCCAAGGATATGTAGGCAACCTTTGAAGCAGTGTTCAGTCAAACTTTTCAAAAACGCTTCACAATGGAACATATGAATGGGTAAAAGTCGTTTATTGCTGCTCACTTTGTCTTTGCCCGAAAACTCTTCGTGTTTCCGAGAAAAGAGGGGCAGATGTGAGCACGTGATTTTTACTCGCCATATCATCCTATAAAAATCTCAATAAATCAATTGATTTTATGAATTTTGATGATCTTTAGTGATTAATTGTGAATTATTTGCATTTGCATATCTATAATTCATCTTTTAAAATTATTAAAAATTGCATCACTATTATCGAGAAATTATGAAGTTATTATTTGTAATTAACTAAATAATAGACGAATGATGGTTATTTAACGTAATGTAGTTTTTAATAACTAATTACTAAAACAATAATCATTTTTATTCGATAAATTATAGATTTAATTAGGAATATAAAATTAGTTGTAAATAAATCTGTAATTAGATGAAAAATAAGGTTTAAAATTAATTACTGCATTTTTGGATTTAATTAAATTTGAACTTAATTAATTTAATTAACTAGGTGAACTAATTTCGACTTGGGCCAATATGCCCAGGCCCAATTCCTTCTCTACATCACCCCAATGACCCAGCCAAATGCCCTCCATAACCCGGCCTGCCCCCCTCCATTACCCAAACGACCCTGTTTAGTATAAGTAAACAAATCTCAGTCATTGATCGAGATAGATCCAACGGCTGGGAACTCCACACCCCCGGAGTATAAAAGTGTTCCAAAGCCCCCCAACCCCCAATTCACTCCTAAGTCTAATATCCTCACCCAACTTGTCTCTCACCCCCTTCAGAGACCGGCCAACCACCACCACAATCCCACCGCTGCCCCGCCGTGCTCCGCCGGCCGGAAATCGCCTCCGGCGGAGGAGCTTATCCAATCAACCCCAAAATTATACCAAATAATCCCCATGGTCTCCTCAACCCCATCCCAACGTTAATTTCCCCATATAATCATCCGTTTGCGACTAATTCCGGATCTGAGAAGCTATCAAACCCTAAAGTTCATTCAAGATGATAACAAGCGACCCTGTGACTCAAACTCACATGAGTCGCTTTTGGAGGTCGCCGGAGTCCGGCCAAACTCCGGCAAACCGCCGGAGTTCATCCAAACCCTTCAACGGGTATTCTTCCTTTTCCTTACTACTTTAATATGTTATTAAAACCAGAATTTCATGATAATCATTTCTTTTAGTTTGTTTTTAGTAATTTCTTTTCTTTCTTTTTCTTTCTCTCTTTCTGTCCTCTTCGTTTATCCTCGCTCATTGCTTGACTGTTGTTATCCTGCTCTCGATTGACTAGGAAGAATCTAAAATGAACGTTGTTTAATCTTGATTAGTTAACAGTGTTATCCCTAGAACCATGTATTATGATCATGTGTTGGCTCTTTCCCTTGAACAACCTGCCTTTAATTGCTTGCCGTTAGGATTAGATTCTTCTCCTTTCATTAATTCATGATTATCCCCAGTTAAATTATGTAACAAAACTGTGGTGATTGGTTAGCCATTAGGTTTCGTTGGATAAAATCTAGGGTTCTCGCTTGAATGATTCAGTTTGTTAGAATACCTTTGCTTAAGTTTTGGCAGCATGTTTAATCATTCTAGGACTCTATGTTACTTGTCAATTTTTGCTAAAACTCAATCATGAACGTCTAAACCATGTAAGGACCTGTTTTGTTATGAATGGTGTAAAAACATCATTAAGGTTGAGTCTAATATCCTTCATGGTATGACTCATCCTATAAATGTCTGAGGATCTATTGCTATTACTGTCCAAATAATAAATTTGGACCTATAGTTTACATTAAAGACGCACAAACAATTATGTTTCTTTTTTAGTATAGCTTAGCATAAGTATCATCAGGTCTAAACTCGACTTCTTGTCATAGTCCTGTTTAGTCTAATGAATGCATAACACACTCAACTAATTGGAGTGTTTTACAGATTACAAAGGAAGGCACAAGTATATGGTCTTAAGGGAATTCAAGTTAGGCAAATTAGCTAAAAAATTCCTTTTTTTAGTTTTCCATTTTTCTGTAAAGTTATTTAGATGGCAGTAGTTCATATTCATTTTCAGAATCATGTAATTAAAGACTGGACTGTATATATTTAAATTCTGCTTAGTATTCATGTTGGGTTTTGTTTTTCTTTTGAAAAGGAGGCTGTTTTTAGTAAATTTATAATCCATCTCCCTGTCTCTAAGATAGCATGACAATAGTAGAAAATTGAGTGTATATTTAAGCTAGCATATATAGGATTTTGTAAACACTTGCTGATTTATGGCTATCACGATTTTTGTTCTCATTAATATAAGGTAGAGTTAATCACGCCTAGTTCATTTCGCACCTAGTAAATTTTCTGAAATCAACGTATGTAACATATTCTTTACAAACGAATTGCAATTCCGTTGACGCGTGCTCATGTTCAAACTGATAAAAAAAACTATAGATTAGTTCTAGACTACAAATTCAAACGCCAAGTGTTCATTTTTGACAAATCTGCATCCTTGAAAATCTAGTGATTTACTTATACTTAATTTGGCAAATCTTTGGATGCTTATGAGTGTAATTTTTCCCAAACAATGATAACTGAAAATAACACTAAAAATGCAGATTCTAATTATCATTGTTAAGTGAAAACGTTCCCGTTACGTTTACCCCTAGTAATGTCAGTTCAAACAATACATATCCTTTCCTGTTAACTAGACACAATTAGGATTGGCCGAAAGAGTTGAAACAATTCGGGGCTAAAATATGGCCATAGCCCAAAACATTTTATCTTTAGGCTATTGAACATCATTTTAGGCAATCCTTAGGCAGAATGAATAGCTTTAGTTTAAAATTTGACAAGAATCGATCATTACCTCAAAATTACCTTAAACTACACTCGGGAGTGGCAACTCATGCCCCCAACTCCAAACAACTAATAAAATGCATGTAGCAACCACGGGTGCATTTCATGCGACGTGTTTTTCGTGTGCTAAAAAACAACAACCGCACGCCATCGTGACTTGTTTAAGATAAATTCATAAACGTCCTAATTGATCTTAAAACTAAGACGCTCTTTCAAAAGTAGAAAAAATAATGAATAATCAAACGTCGCCTCAAATAGGCATTATAAAACCGTCGTGACCATAGTCTAGACTACGCAGTCTACACTCGGGTGCGACAACTCATGTCCCCGTCTTCAAAAATTCAAATTATAATAAAATCACGTGTTGTAATTACGGGTGCATTTCATGTGGCGTAATTGTAACATGTACAAAAGCATAACGAGTGCACGTTCTCGTGACTTGTTTTCAAGATAAATTCATACTTCTCAAAAACAGCTAAATTTCAAGAGTTTTTAAATATACAATAGGATAGAACACGTAAATAATCGGATAATTTAGGCCAAACAATAATAGTTAAGCGACCGTGCTAGAACCACGAAACTCGGCAATGCCTAACACCTTCTCCCGGGTTAACAGAATTCCTTACTCGGATTTCTGGTCGCAGACAACTTAAAACAGAGTCAAGATTTCCTCGATTTGGGATTTTAATAAACCGGTGACTTGGGACACCATAAATTATTCCAAGTGGCGACTCTGATTAATAAATAATCCCAAATCCGAATAATGTCACTTAAAGTGGAAAAACTCCCTTATTACCTTCATTAATCTGGGGTAGTGAAAAAGGAGGTGTGACAGCCACCACATATGGGTAGGCAAACTTTTAGGACGTTTATGTTTTAGTTTTTGTTGAGGCGAGAGTGTGTCCCGTTAGTCTATTATATTGTCCCGAGAATGCCCCGAATAGATTGTATATTTTATCCGGGGTATGCCCCGAAATGAATGTAAATAAAGGGCAAAGACAGAACAATTTGAGGAAGCATACTATAGGATTTTTATTTTTCATTTTTATTTTATTAGGTGGAAACGAACTCGAGCCTCTTGTGTGTTTATTTATCTTTTTTATGTTTATTTTTACCTCAATTTGAATATTCTAAAAGCCAACTAGATCGAGTACGCAACCGTGACTTCACGGGATTCGGGGAATGCCTAACACATTCTCCCCGAGACAAATGAACCCCCTTACCTTGAATCTTTGGTGCAAATTGGTTTAAGAGTCAAATGTATTTTGAAGAAAAACTATTAGATAAAAAACGGTGACCTGACACACCGAAACCAAATGACAGGTGGGGACTCTGAAATCTTTTGAAAATATATTTTTATCACTTTCTAATTGAAAATCCTTTTCGAGCTTTACAAAATCTTTAACTAATTTTAACAGGGTTTAGTGAGGTTTGAAAAAAGGGGTGTGACACTAACACCAATAGCCAACAATACTTCATAACAATGTAAAGCAAGTAATAAAAGAAGTAACTTAGAGCTTAAATGCTTAGCTTATTCATAGATTTCCTGAAAAATAGTTCTGCTTTTCAAATATATCAATGAAAACCCAAGTTCTTTACCGAAATCGTGGATACTATAAGTAAGTTTGAAAACAATAATCTTTTCTCCAAAAAATTCCTTTCAACAATAAATAAAATATTTCATTTCTTTCCAGACAGCAGGTGTAAAATACATCACTATGCCCATATGTCAATATGTATGAGAGGTCATGAACGGCGTAATACCGTATAACATGAGAAACAAATGCATCTATATGCTCGTATGTCATGTGTGCATGTCAATGCAATGTATCTAAGAGATGAAATCATGTACTCACACTCCTAGAGTACTCAATCTCTATGTCTCACACTTTCCACTCATCATACTCAATCACTCGACATGCTTAGTCACTCAATACTGTATATGGCCAATCCAGCCCAGGGAAGATCCACCCGAAATATATACGTAGCAATGCAGTCAGTCACTCCAATCCAGCCCGGGGAAGATCCGTCCCCAAATATAAATGTTTCGGACAAGATCCATGTCCAGGGAAGATCCATCCCTCAATATAAATCAATTTCTCCCACTAGGGGTGTGTGCAGACTCTGGAGGGGCTCCTTCAGCCCAAGCGTTATATCAATCCAATCATGGCATAAATTAATATAACAAGTTGCGGTGTGCAGCCCGATACCATTATATAATCAATATAACATGTTGTGGCATGCAGTCTGATCCCATAGTATCACTCACACTCAGGCCTCGACCTCACTCAGTCATCAATCTCTGCATTCTCTCGGGCTTACAATGCCATGAAACTAGCCCAAAATGATGATATGATGTGTCAATAATAGCAACAGAGACTAAGATATGATATGAAGTGAATGAACATGATTGAGTATGCAATTGCAAATTAAACAAGTAATTAATCAGAAATATGGTCGTAGTGGGTCCCAACAGAATAACCATGAAGCCTAGACATGGTTTCTAACATGGATCACAACTCAATAGGTGTAATTCCTAAAGATTTCATGGTTATAGATTAGATAAGGAATCTACACAATACCACAGGAATAACATAGTCACAATTCACCAGGTGCACGCCCACACGCGTGTTACCTTGCGTGTGCCTCACCGCAACACCAAACACATTGCACGTAATTTGGGGTTTTGTACCCTTAATACCAAGTTTAGAAGTGCTACTTACCTCGAACGAGCCAATTCCACTACCGAGCAAGCCAAGAGAAGCTCCAACAATGTCATCCCGCGCGTTCCTACCTCTGAACGACTTGAAACTAACCAAAAGAAGTTCAAATACATCAAACAATGCAAAAGAAACCAATCACAATCGACAAAGGTAAAATCTTGAATCAAAAGCCCATAATCAGCCAAAACATCCAACCCGGGCCCGCGCCTCGAAACCCTAAAAAGTCAGAAAATCGATTAACCCATTCAATTACGAGTCCAACCATACTAGTTTCACTCAATTCCGACTTTAAATCGGGGTTCAAAACTTGAAACTTCTATTTATTAAGTTATATACAAAACCCCCAATTTCCTCTTTAAATTCATCAACCAATTGCCAAAAAATGAAGATAGATTCACGAAATATAGTCAAAACCAAGTATAGAACACTTACCCCAATCTTTCTGGTGAAATTTGCCTCCAAATTGCTCCATTCCGAAGTCCATAGCTCAATATGTGATAAAAATGTCCAACCCTCGAACTTAAAGCATTCTGCCCAGCGTTTTCTGCATTTGCGGACAATAGGTCGCGCCTGCAACCTTCGCTTCTGTGGTGAAGAACTTCGCTTTTGCGAAAACAGCCTTACCCAGCAACCCCTCGCACCCACAGTATTGAACTCTGCTTCTGCGAAGGCCTTCGCACCTGCGCTTCCACTAAGCGCATCCGCACCTACGCCAAAATTCTGTGCTTCTGCGGGCTTTCTTACCCAACTCTCACCTCGCTTCTACGACAACATTGTCGCTTCTGCGACCATCACATCTACGCAAATTCAACCGCAGGTGGGCAACACCAGTACCAGCAGCTACCAGCAACCGAATAAGAATGAGAAATGGTCTGAACCTCGTCCGAAACTCACGCGAGCCACTCGGGTCCCCATCCAAATATACACTGACCTACTCGAGGCCTCAAATCACACCTAACAACGTCAAAACGATGAATCGCACCTTAATTCGAACTTGAAGAACTTTGATTTTTCAACTTTCAAAACTTGTGTTGAAACATAGCAAATCAATCTGGAATGAACACAAATTTTGCACACAAGTTCCCAAATGACATAACGAAACTATTCCTATTACCGAAACCACAATTCGGACCCGATATCGACAAAGTCAACTCTCGGTCAAACTTATGAACTTTTCAAACCTTCAAATGTCCGATTTTCGCCAATTAGTGTCGAAACCTTCCAGAAATATCCAAATGCAAATCCGGGCATACGCCTGAGTCCAAAATAACCATCTGGACCTAAAATAACCATCAAAATTCCAATCTGAGGTTAAATACTAACAGGTCAAGCTTAGTCAATTCTTCCCATTTGAAGCTTTTTAGTTGAGAATCATTCTTCCAAATCAACTCCGATTAACCTGAAAATCAAAATCGATGATTCACACAAGTCATAATACATCATACGGAGCTACTTGTGCCTCCAAACTACCGAACAAATTGCAAATGCTCAAAACGACCGGTCGGATCGTTACAAATGCAACTCCCTAGCATGCATTTCTCGGACGTTCTTCAACTAGAATGTGGCAACATTCCACTAGAGATCATCGCATTGTTTTCTGCTTTCTCTGCTTTGCTCGGGCTACCCATATCAATTAGTGAACAATTCTAGCATCAGGGCTTGCTAAGTGATGATCTGTCCAAGCCCACTATCCAAACCAACTCTTCAGGATAGCTAGTTGACGACCTAGGCGACCTGTGCGACGTTCATGAAAGTCCATGTTAGAAAAATATGGGAAACGGAAGGTGGGGGGCTTTGACAGAGTAATTTATATCCCTAAGGAATTTAAGTCTTCATTCTATTGCTCTTGGGTTTGTGACAGAATTTCTCCAGGATTTTACAAAGATGAATGAACTACAAGTTCAACAACAATAACAGATCCAGTTTGATCCAAATAGGTAGGGTCTGGAAATTTTCATACAAGTTCGATTATAAATTTATAATACAAGTTCAATTATAAATTTTAAATTTTCCAAGAACACGATACGAATATTTTGAGAGGGAAAGAGAAGTAAACTGTTGGCAAAATCAGGTCCCATATATGTATGTTTAGGAGGCAAAAACCGGTACTTGTAATATAAGATATTTGTTAAGATAGTTATTCTTAGCAGACACAAATTCTCTAAATAGACAATTTAAAAGTCATTGTTTTTGTTTATTAAAATTTAGATTTATTTTCTCTTCTTTATCGATCAATAACTATAATAGCAATTCAATAGGATATTGCAGTGACCAGGAAGAACAGTAGTACAAAAGCTCAAGGAAAGTTGCTCACGCGACCACGTTTGATTAAATCAGAGATCAATACCGTTGGATAACGGCAAAATCAGAAATTTAAAAAATTATAGGAATGTAACATTTGGAATAAAATTATTAATAGTACTAAGCAAGTGACCTACATAGGAACGCGGGATTGTTTCAAAATTACTTTGTGGACGACGAAAGTTTTGTGACGATAAAGGGGAGCTTTGTAACAATGGTAAAATTGACTTTGTATGACTTATATGTCATATGTTGGAACTATTTAATTAGGCAGAGATGCTTGCATCAGAGAAGTATGCCCACATCATACCTCTTCTCGAAGCCAGCGTGAATGCGAGATGCTTCGTGCACGCGGTTGCTCTTTTACCAAGTGATTTGGGACTGGACGTAATATAATTGTAGTTTTGAATTTCATGCTTAATGGCAATGATTGGGTTTTCAACAAAATTATAATTTCGAAGCAGAAAAGATAGGAAAAAGTTTATCCGCATCGGGTGTTTACACCATGTATTAAGTTAAGTTAACCATAGAAAGAAACTAATTAAGGTCTATTAGGAGTCCTATTTTAATAAATACAGAAATCAAAAAAGAAGAAATCGATGGTCGGGCGACTATGGAAAAAACTTACCTGCATTCGTCTTTCTTCTCCTTCCGCATGATATTCTACGAAAAAACTCAACCGAGAATGTAATGGGGAAAGAATTTCTTAGGTACTATTCAGTTTGTTATTTGTTAATGTGTGCTGAAAAAATTCTCCTAAACTTTGGTTCAGTTAGTAACCGGATACTATTGTCTTCACAAAGAAAGTCGCTAAATAAATTGAAAATATCTTTTCAAGATTGAGTTTGATAAACTTTTCATGATCAATAATAGTGTAATTATGCAAAGTTAAGTGCAATTGGTGAAGTTCTTTCGTATGAGTTTATTCTTTTTTAATATGCATGCTTGTTGTTTCACAAACTAAGCCATATACCTTTTGTGTGGTAATAGCATATCGAAATAAAAGGCCACACATATTCACCATTAGTAGATAACACACAGTATGGAATTTCAAGATATTGGGTAATTTTATATCCATATTTAATCAAGGTTATGTGCAAAATATATGGTACTTAACTACGGCTAAGTACTAATAATTATAGTTAAATAAAGGTGAAATAAATAAACGATCACTTTAAGTTGTCCTCAACTATCAACTAAACACCTCAACTGAGGCCATTTCTAGCTAGACACTATATTTATTCACAAAAGAAGATCAACTAAACACCCGACCATGTCAGCCCCCATTACGTGAAATGCACTGTGGGACGCGATTTGCTTACCTAAATTAGGGTTTTTTTTCCTAAAATAATGTGGGCTCCACCTAATTTTCACAGCCCTTTCTTCTCCAATTCTCTCCTCCACCATTCAACATCCTCCTCTACCCTAAATCACCTCTGCCTCCATTACAAAAGAACAAAATTACCAAATATATCATCATACCAATTCAATAAATTTTTGAAATATTATTCAAAATGGAGGTTCTTGGACAGGATGAGGATTTGGTTGGGGTCTATAATCAGTTCCATTTTCTAGACAGAAACTTCACAATGCTTTCAGCCAAATTTTAATTTAGTTTATTGACTATTACTATCTTAAACAAAGCACAAAATCGGCCTAATGTCATTTGATTCGGTTTTGTTTTTTTGGTACTTCGTACTAACCAAACCCATTCTTCTCTTTCGCGAAAGAGATTGGTTTTTTCCGACGAGGTTCGTCAATGATTCCTTAGTGGATTCTCAATTTTTGTTATTCTTTGTTGTTTCATGTTTGTATTAGTTTTATGGAAAGATTTAAGATTTTGAATATGGATGGGTAAATTTTGTATAGGGCGTGTGGGAAAAGAAGGTGAAGTTGACGGGGGGATGCAGAAGATGGGTAGAAGGAAGAAGATGAATGCAGGTGGTTGGGCAAGGGAGGGAGCGCTGCTTTGGTTAAACTGAGGGGAAAGGAATTTTTCCCTTCTTTAAAATTATTTTCTTTTTTGGTTAATTATATATATATATATATATATATATATATATATATATATATATTATAGATTACACGTGTCGTTCACTAATGGGCTCATTTGTCATGTCATCGGCATGTTACTCACGCATGTGATATGTTGCACTCGGGTATTTACTCGCTCTACTTAATAGACATTTTAAGTGTCTAAATGATAAAAGTGTCGATCAGTTGATCGTTGAGGACAACTTAAAAAAACGCTTTATATGTTTCGCTTTAAATAAACTGACATGTGTTATTTGTTTATTGGTCGGATGTTTACACGTTGAGGATAAGTTTTTTCCCAAAAGATATTGTTAGATC
Source organism: Nicotiana undulata (assembly GCA_005239495.1). Taxonomy (NCBI): domain Eukaryota; kingdom Viridiplantae; phylum Streptophyta; class Magnoliopsida; order Solanales; family Solanaceae; genus Nicotiana; species Nicotiana undulata. The sequence goes on along the minus strand of ML250067.1, from coordinate 7,959 downwards.
TGACTTATCCCCTTTTTGTGGAGCTTGATCTTTTTCGATCAGTTACTCCACGTTTAGATTCTTCTCCAAAATTTTCTTTTTTTTGGGTTAAATGAAAGTCATGTAACCACCAACAATATCCCCAATTAATGCTGATAATCAAATCATGAATAATTAGTGCCTTTTAAAGACATTTAATGCACGTGCAGTTTTAAAAATCAGCAGTCAGATGATGTTTTTCTTGTAGTGATGCAATAGAGGGTGTGTATTAAGTTTATCATCATTAAAGCTTACGAAATACTTGTAGTGATGCAAGTTGAATTAGAGCTTACCATCATTAAAGCTTAAGAAAATTATGTCCCTACTTGACTTAAACGAGGAGTGGATTACTGACATATAGCGTTGGACGCCACAACGATGATTAAATTGTTTGTTTTATATGTGTTTTTATCTTCTAATAATAGTTATTTGACGTGTATTTTCACTTTAATTTATTACTTGATCAAGATAAGATAATTTAACTTGGTACAAATATAAAGTGTAAATAAGATTTTCTCATAGGCGTGGCGTAGACTTTAGAGGTGCGCGTTCGGACATTTCGGATTGGATATAAAAATTTTGATGTGAACTTTCGATTTTCGGATTGAACAAAGACAATCCAAGTCCCATCTAAGTAAGCTCGGATTGAATTGGACTTTTTAAGTTCGGTTTCGGATTGACCGATTTGGATATTTTAGATTTTCGATTTTGAGCTTATAAGTTGAGATTCTTTTTTTTTTTTTAACAAAATTGAATATCCAAATGAAGTACTCATGTTAAGCTGAAAAGTTCCTCATTCTCACCGCAATCTTCCAAATATATTATTTAAGTAATGAAATTATTATCGGGAAATGCAACAAAGATGTTAATACGGCCGATAAGAAGTAGCAACAATAAAACCATGTTCAAATAGAAAGTATTATGATAGTAACTTAGTAATTAATATTGAATATATGAGATAATATTGTAGACATATAAAATTAATTGGGTCTAATCCATACAAAATTTGGATTAAATTCAATTGGGTTAAATAATTAATTTGGGTTTTACAAGTTAAATTAGTCCATTTTATTATTTTCAAGCCCAAAGTTCATTTCATGTTAAGGTCCAGACTCATGCCATGTGACATGGCATAACCAATCAAACTCCACGCCAATAAGATGACGCCACATGTTAAATGATATGGCAATCCAAGTAAAAATGCAAGAACCAACCACAGGTCACCAAGTGGCTTAATTGACATGAGCCAATCATAATCAAACAAGAGAGTTCATATGTAGCTGGGCTATCCATCCTCTACAACTATAAATAGAGGGGTTACATAACTCTCAAGGGCATTCAGAGTTGGAGAAGAGCATTCCGCAATTGGTGAAGGCACCCACAAACAGAGATATCAATTATCAAGTGCATAGTTCTTCAACAAAGAAGTGATCCACGGAGTTCTTTTCGGAGATCAACCCGAAATAATAAAGTGCTACTCAACGTTCTTGGCGTAAATATATCGCAAGGAGGTCTACATTGTCCTACATTCGAGAAAGACGCTTCTCAAGCCCTCGAATCACGGAGAATTTCATAGAGGAGAATCAAAGGATACAAAGAACTGTACTCACAAATATTTATCAATAAAATATCTTTTTCTTCATATTATTTTTGTTGCAGTTTATTTTTCTTACTATGAAAATTTGTTGAGAACAAATTTTGGCACGCCCGGTTGGACCAATTCTGCTCTTCATCTCTCCTTCTTGCAAGTTGAAAACTACAAACTTCAGATCTACTTCTACAATGGCCTTCCGCAAGTGTGATGTTCCATGCAAAGATGCTACTGCTTCCGCGTCTGCTAAGCTCAATCATGTTGGCCCAATCACTCGAAGTAAGTTCAAGGCTAGTGGCTTGGATGGAACCGAATACTTCGCCTCCTTGGAGATGGCAAAGAAGAGTAGATCTCACACGACGTCTGCAACTGCAATCCTTGGGGGCAACACCCCATTCTCGCTATTTGACGAATTTTCTCAAATAACCTCCAACCTTGGGAAATTTGAGGATTTGGTGGATTCTCCAGTTTCAACGAAAGTTAACTCCTTAATGACTGACGCAACTAATATGGATGAGAAGTTTTCCATTATGGAACAGACTATTGAAGTCTTTCAGAAATCTGATGAAGACAAAGACCTTCAAATTTCTCAACTCATGAACAAATTAGAGGCTTATGCACCTGGAGAGTCAAGCCACATCCCTCCTCATTCACCTGACTCCACCTCACAAAAAATGACTATTGAGGAATCACTTGCCAAGCTCAACATTCAAAAGGAAAGGCAATCCACTTCAGTTGCGGCGTTATCTGTCTAACAATTGCAAGACATGATAACAAACGCCATCAGAGCTCAATATAGTGGACCATCACAAAGTTCGTTGTACTACTCTAAGACTTATACTAAGAGGATTGATTGTCCAACCATGCCAACCAATTATCAACCACCAATGTTGCATCAATTTGATGGCAAAGGGAACCCAAGGCAACATATTTCCCACTTTGTCGACACTTGTAGAAATGCTGGAACGCATGGTGACCTTTTGGTAAAACAATTTGTTCGTTCTCTGAATGGGAACGCATTTGACTAGTATATCAACTTGGCGCCCGAGTCCATTTATAGCTGGGAGCAACTTGAGAAGGAATTCCTCAATTGTTTTTACAGTACCCGAAGGACGAGCCCGTGGTGGATTACATCAATCGTTGGAGGGCATTAAGTTTGGATTGCAAGGATCGACTTTCAAAAATATCTACCGTAGAGATGTGCATTCAGGGAATGCACTGGGGCCTTTTGTAAATCCTACAAGGGATCAAACCGCGAACTTTTGAAGAACTTGCAACACGAGCTCACGACATGGAGTTAAGCATCGCAAACCATGGAAAGGCATCTCCATTCGTTGATCAGAAGGAGTTCAAGAAACATGTTGCATCAAAGAACCAAACGAAAGAATCTATAGAGGTGAAAGCAACTTCTGTGAAAGTCACGACTAAGAAAAAGGTCAAGGAGGATAAGACCCCGAGTCAATATCCCAAAGAAGAGAAACATCGTCCAACCTTGAAGGAATTGGAGGCAAAGGTTTATCCATTTCCATATACAAACGTACCCACGGTCCTCGATGAATTGTTGGCCAAAAAGGTCATCGATCTCCCTGAATCAAAAAGACCCGAGAAAATTGGTAAAGTTGGCGATCCGAAATACTGCAAGTTTTATCGCGTCATTAGCCACCCTACAGAGAAATGCTTCGTCATAAAGGAGAAAATCATGGCTCTTGTAAGTGAAGGAAAAATCATCATAGACATGGATGAAACAGCAGAAGCAAATCATGCAAGTATCGGGCTCAAAGAAAAAAGTGTTCAAGGTGGCAGAACGCGTCAGGCACTGCCTTCTTACAATGTGGAAGTTTCGAGCCCGTTGAAGTTGATTGTCCAAGGAAAACTCTTGAGGGTTCACTAAAGCTAAACACTCAATCTAAAGACAAAGACGATGAGGGTTGGACTCTAGTCACTCATAAGAAACGAAGACATCAAGAAGTTTTAAAACTACGACTTTCTAAGCCCAGAGCAAAAATAAGCGACGTGGATAAGCTACAACCACCAAGACTTATCAAATCTTCTATTAGAAAGAATATTAATGGTGCTCTACCGCCAAAATTCCAAAAGCCCATCACATTGCATGAATTCTTTCCTGGAAATTTCCTTCATGTGGGTCACGTTGGTGCAACTAATGTAGTTTCTAGTGCAGACGAAACAAAGGAAAGAAACGATGAGCTTGCTCCAATGAAAACACAAGAACATCATGATAACGGAAAAGTTATCACATGTTGTGCAACAATTTCCTTCACAAATGATGACTTGTTGCTGGGGTCTAGGCCACATAACAGACCTTTGTTCATTGTAGGGGCCATTCGAGAACAACATCTCAATAGCATACTCGTTGATGATGGTTCAACTGTCAACATCATGCCAATGATGGTAAAAGCTTGGGATCTCTATCGATGAGCTATCCAGAAGTAATCTAACCATCCAAGGTTTCAACCAAGGAGGACAACGAGCCATAAGTATGATCCGCGTGGTATTATCCCTTGGTGAGATGAAGTCAAACACCCGGATTCACGTCATAGATGCTAAAACATCATACAACCTATTGCTTGGACGACCTTGGATTCATGAGAATGGAGTGGTATCGTCTACTTTGCATCAATGTCAGAAGTACATAAGGGATGGAGAGATAGTCAAAATTGATGCAGACATCCATCCTTTCACTAAAACGGAGTCATACTTTGCAGATGCAAAATTCTACCTAGATTCTTGTGAACCGAGTGTGGAGACACCATCACCAGTCGATGAAGATGATGTCAAGTCAGAAGAAGAAAATGAGGCTCAATGGACTACCACCAAGATGACTAAGAAGAGAACTGAATAAGTCTCCATTACGTTGTCATCATCTCAAGGTGACATTCAGACAAAGACTGATAAGGAGCATCTAATTTTTCGCTATGTTCCGCGTGAGCATCAAAAGAAAGGGCAACCTTTGATATAGGAATGTACTCCAAAGAAGAAAATGAGTCTCAAAGATATCCAACATTTGAAGGAGCATATGACTATCCTAGTTTCGCAAATCCCATACGTGACTTTGGAGTCTACTAACGACAATCTCCAAGCTGATAAAATAAAGGGGCACTATGATCCTAAGGCCTTCATACTGCTTGAAAAGTCTGGTTATGACTTCTCCAATCCATCAAGACTAGGAGAACTCAAAGACGAAGTCACTGGTGAAAAGATACATGGGCTCAATGAGTCCCAAATGAAGTTGAGAAAGCAAGGTCATTACGTCGCCACTCCAAAGTTTGGGTTGGGATTCAGTTTGGCAGAGATTCTTAGAATTTCATCTAAGAGAAGAAAAGAGATAGCTTCATCACAACACACCTCGGTAGAGCAGATGGAGGAAGTTAAGGGCAAGAAAATAAAACAACGGGCTTTAGTGTTTGATCGCATTGGAAGCTCAACCCCTCAAGTCCCGGTATTTGAAAGACTAAGTCACAAAGGTGAACATGTATCTTCCAAACGTCTAAAGGAAGTTTCCACTACCTCGAAGACCTCTGTCGTTTGTTGCCTGGGAACCACAAGGAAGTCACCATCTAGAAAGATACTTTCAAAACATAAGGAGAAATGCCATGATGAGTGGGGTCATTTTTAAGTTGTTACTGACAAAGAAATCTGTAGTGCTTTCCCATCACGTATGAATAGGAAGTCTATTTTGTCAATATCCATGAATGGTCCATTGAAGGTACAAATGAGAACCATTGTTTACACTTCCCAACCTCATAAAGAAGCAGAGAAAGAGAGAATCCATGCCAACCACCTAAGGAAGTCTAAGAGAAAAGTCAGACTTTGTGGAAACGTCCTATCACATCACCGTGGAAGATATCCCATGCCTTGACGTTGTTGATGAAGTCCACGAGGCTCTGCCTCAACTAGAAGATGGCAGGCAATCAACCGTGGATGAGCTTAAGGAACTCAATTTAGGCACTCCAAAAGATCCACGCCCCACTTTCATTAGTGCGCTTCTTACGCCTCAAGAAGAGGAGGAATACTCCAAGTTATTGGGTGAATACAAAGATGTCTTAGATTGGTCATATAAATAAATGTCTGGTCTTAGTCCTAAGGTAGTCGTTCATCATTTAGGAATCAAAAGTGGAGCACACCCTGTGAAGCAGTCACAACGCATGTTCCGACCCGAGCTAGTACCACAACTCGAAGTCGAAGTAAACAAGCTCATTGAGGCGGGATTTATTCAAGAGGTGAAGTACCCATCTTGGATATCGAATATTGTACCTGTTAAGAAAAAGAATGGTCAAATACGTGTTTGTGTTGACTTTCAAGACCTAACCAATGCATGTCCGAAAGATGACTTTCCGCTACCAATCATTGAACTCATGGTTGATGCTACAACAGGGCATGAAGCTATGTCATTCATGGATAGGTCCTCTGGATACAATCAAATCAGAATGTCTCCAAAAGATGAAGAGTGTATTGCTTTCCGAACTCCAAAGAGGATATACTGCTACAAAGTGATGCCCAATGCCGGTGCCACCTACCAACGCGCAATGCAAACCATCTTTGACGACATGCTTCATAAAAGGGTTGAATTTTATGTCGATGACTTGGTGGTGAAGACAAAGAGTAGACGTTACCACCTTGAAGAACTTCGAATCGTTTTTGAAAGGTTAAGAAAATTCGACTTGAATATGAATCCACTCAAGTGTGCATTTGGAGTTACCTCGGGAAAGTTTCTTGGCTTCATTGTGCGTCATCGTGGGATTGAAGTTGATTTCGCAATGATCGGCGCCATTCAAAAAATGCCCGAGCTGAAGAACTTGAGGGAGCTTCGAAGTCTCCAAGGAAACTTAGCATTCATCCAGAGGTTCATCTCTAATCTGGCATGACGGTGTCAACCCTTGAATCATCTATTGAGGAAGAATATCCCTTTTCATTGGGATCAGTCATGTCAAAATGCTTTTAAAAGCATCAAAAGATACTTGCTGAATCCACCTGTGTTAGGGGCACCAATGCTTGGGAAGCCATTGATACTCTACATCGCAGCACAAGAACCTTCACTTGGATCACTACTTGCTCAAGATAATGAGGAAGGAAATGAATAAGCCTTGTACTACCTCAGTCGAACTATGATAGGAACTGAGTTGAACTATACGTCTGTTGAGAAATATGCTTAACATTACTTTATGCGATAAAGAAGCTAAGACATTATTTTGAAGCATACACCATCAAACTCATCTCTCGAGCAGACCCCGTGAAGTTCATGATGACTCGACCCGTTCTTTCTGGATGCCTTGCAAGATGGTCCATATTGTTTAACCAATATGAGATCACATACACACCTCAAAAGGCTGTGAAAGGACATGCACTAGCCAATTTTCTAGCTGATCACCCTCTTCCAGCAGAATGGGAGATTTCTGATGAGCTTCCTAATGAAGACGTTTTGTTCATTGAAGAACTCCCACCATGGACAATGTTCTTTGATGGGTCTGCACGTCGTAATGGTGCGGGGGCAGGAGTTGTGTTGATCTCTTCAAAAAGGCATGTCTTGCAATTCTCCTTTGTTTTAGGTGAAACATGTTTCAACAATGCCGTAGAGTACCAAACTTTGATCGTCTCGAAATGGCATCAGACATGAAGATTTTACAATTGGACATATACGGCGATTCTAAGATGATCATCAACCAACTGTTGTGGAGTTACGAGGTAAAAAGGAAGAACTCTTTCCATACCACCAATATGTTTCTTGTTTACTCGAAAGATTCGTCCAAGTGTTCTTAAACCACGTCTTAAGAGAAGAAAATCGCATGGCTGATGCTTTGTGTCACGACCCAAAACCCGGTTCAGGTCGTGATGGCACCTAACGGAGAGGTTAGGCAAGCAAACATATGAATCCTTAGGAGATACTACCCCAGAACTCGATATTCCCATTATTTACAATTTATAACAAATATAATGCGGAATATAACACCGATATGAGGTCAGGCCGTAGATACCAGCTGAACCACAGCTAGGCCAAAAATATACAACCCCGAAAAGCCAATCATAACTACAAGAAGTGTGTGCTAGGACTAGTGTCACAGTGTCAACGGGCGGCTACATAGATACAGCAACTGAAAAATATATATACAAAAATACAAGCCGCATTCTGGAACAAAAGACTGAGCAAAATGAAACTAGAAGGCTCCAGAGGTGCTATCAGGATGAGGGCCAAGAAGACAGCTCACCGTATGGAGCGACACCGCGATCAATATCTACCAGCTGACGGACGACCAGACGACCATCCGGACCAACCTCAACACCTGCACAATCAAGTGCAAAAAAGAAAAGAAAGTGCAGCATGAGTACATATAAAC
>ML250066.1:87047-131143 GCA_005239495.1 Nicotiana undulata | reverse complement strand
CTTCAAAGAACAATGTAAGAGTTTCACAAAAGGAAAATAGTTTGCAAAAGAGAAAGAAACAGGAAAATCAAAACCCAGCAAAGGTGCAGGGTTCAAACTCAACAGGGGAAAGGGAGTTGGAGACAAGTAATTCACATGTTAACAATAGAATAAAGTTACAGATTCATAGAGTTACCACATATTTGTCACAGGATCAGAATTATATATAGCATCTATAAATCAGATGGTGGCATACAGGTTGCAACATGAGAGGCTAAATATGGGGTGAGAGTATGTAACAGTAGTCATGTTGAGATAAGAACATTAACCTATAGACAAATAATCATACTATTGACATAAGTCTCACATAGAGTCACACAGGGGAACAAGAGACATATTAGACTGATAGGAAGGGAGAAATAGCAGGGGTATGCTAATTATACCATATTCAAACAATTATAGAGAATCGCATGAGGGAAGCAGAGTACTTATTAGACTAACAAAAGAGAAAGGACATTATAGAATCGTGCTAATTATACGGTAAGCAGTAGAACCACAAGATAAAGCACCAAAGGAACAACAAGTATATAAACAAGAATTGAATCATATTGTGTAGAGACACTTGTAAAATTAACTTAGAGACATACCAGTTGATTGATATAGAATAGCAAGGTGCAAAGAGATAGAACAGTAACAACAGTATGCAGAACAAAGGAGCAACATGGTAGTAATGTGCAGAAGTACAAGAGCAGCAAGGATTACCCAGTGTGTTTGTATGTGCTATCAGTGTTCGTGTTCGTGTCTTTTGAAAAGAGAGAAGGCAGAGTATATATAGTTGAAAAGCAAGCAGTGAATAAGGTAAATAAATCAAGTCAAATAATAATTGAAGAACACGAAATCAATTAAATAAGGAAATTAAGGCAGGTACTCCCTTAAGCCAAGTGATTTGATTCAACGGTAGGAATCAGTGATATATAAGGCAAGGAGATTCAATACACGATTAATAAGGGAAGGATTAATGTAGTTTAGTAATGGTAAGAACAAGAAATTAGTAAAATAGAAGTCAAGCCAAGTCTTCCCTTAATTAAGGGAGACATTTCAAAGACAAAGGGAAAAGTGGAAAATAAGGAAACAATTCACATAAAGAAATCATTCAAAATAACTTAAGTATAGCGTAAGTAATCAGGGCTAGGTACTTGGGGGTTTAATTAAAGAAACAACAGTAACAATCAATTAATAGAGTAGTCGATCACATAATAAGGTAATAAAATAATTTGAAGTTGTAAACCAAAGAAAGTAGTCGAAAATCAGTACAAGTATCCACAAAAAAAAATTAGGGATTCGAAATTGATACTAATTAAGGGAATGTCTCGTGTATCAACATATAGAAAACAATGCAGTACTACTTACAATCATTCATGGATTCAAGATAATACTGATTCAAGCATAAGAAACGACAAAATCAAAGACTCAGTAGCACAACGAAGCAGCAATCACAAAGAAACAGGAATCACTCATGGGAAAATAGACACACGTACAAATCAAAAGAGAAGACATACTAAAGAAGTGTTAAAATTAAAGTTTTAACATAAAAAGCCATGATTCAAAGTGGTAAACACTTAAGCATGCGAGAAAAGTCACTGGAACTTTGAGAAAGTTGTTTGAAGAAAAAACTTTAGAAACCTTAAGTAGATGTTTTTAAAAAACGGAAAACCTTTGAGAAAGAGTGTAATAATACTAGTAATAAACCCAGATTCAGTGTAGATCTAAGAAAAATCAAAAGGTTCAAAAGTTAGGGTTTCAGAGATATCAGAGAAAGTACAAGAACCTGCTGTGAAACTCAGGGATAGTGGTAGTTATGATCGCGTCAAAACCCCATCGGAGGAGGCCAGAAAACAAACCAAGCAGGAACCCCAGTAGTTGTTGGGCATGGTAAAGACCACTGAAGGTCTCAGAGATGAAGTAGACCGGAGAAAGCGGAGTCATAGCGGCCTGTAGTCGAAAGGGGTGAGACTGGAGGTGGACGGAGAAGGCCATCAGAGAAGATAAAGAACCAGAAGGTTCTAGAGAGAAGGGGAGAGGAAGAGATGAAGAGAGAGAGTGAGGAGTCTCGAAAATGAGACAGGGAGGGGGGTTAGGTGAGATTTAATTTAGGAAAGGGGGGATCTGGTCCGTTTATCTTATTTGATCAACGACTCAGATTTAATTAGGGGTTGGGCCAGGTTTTTAATTAGGCTAGTTTTTAAATAAAAGGTGGCTAGATATTAAGTACTCCAAAAAATAGATAAATAATTAAATAAACAATCAATAATTATACAAAAAATGAAATTAAGGGAATTAAACAATATTAAATATAAAAAATGACTAATTATCGAATTAAAATAACATAAAGTGTGCAATTGGGTTATAATTGCAAAATCATTGTAATTATAGCTAAATAATGCTCGATTGGCTAATTTATGAAATAATTGGATTTTAATTAATAGAAAATGATTACAACTAATATACTGAGCTAGGAAGTATTTTTAAGATTATTTAGAGCATAATTTATGAATTATTTTAAATATGAAATATTAAATAGACAGGGAAATAAATTAAATAAAAGTATGAAAAATAGGAAAAATGCTCATTATTGCAAAGAGTAATTTTGAGAGCTTATATGCAAGTTTGAAAATAATTTGAGGAAACATTGGGTATCAACAAAACGTCATACCTAACAAAACCTCATCCTAAAACTTTCGTACACAACCGATGATGAAAGAACACGCATAACTCATAACCATTCATCAAATCAACAAGCCATTGAGATCCCTCTCCTTCAACAAGAACTATAGACAATTCCTATGCCAACTTCCGATATTGTCCTTCCAAATATACCGCAATCAAATGCGATAGCACCCATCCGAGATCCGACAACTCCATATTATCGAATACCCACTACTCTACTGACACACAACACCAATACTACTCAGAGCCACAAACCGTGCAATCCATGCACCAATAAGCAACAATCCAAATGTATTCAATCACGAAAATGGCTCAATCAAGAGAACTGTCCCGCAAGCTCAACGGGTACCACCATAACGAAATGCTAAGAACCTATCACACACCGTAGAACCATCACCCGACTCTAACACAAAGGTTCATACCTCAACATAACTCCACTGCAATGCGCGACTCCATCGAAACGCTGGTCCATATCGTATACCTCGACCCACCCGACTCAAAATCGATAACCACGCAAAATTCGACATCAAGTACCCAAAGTGAATTACCATAACCAAGGAGAATAAGATGACCTCAATCATGCAATATCCAATTACTCATCTCGGTCAATGTCCGCTATAAGACCACAATAGAACCACACCATGTGCGCCTAAAACCAATGAATCACAACTCCTCGTAGCATAGAAGAGTAACTCACAGAAAATTTCAGACGAATGGCACATCACTCAACAATAGCACTATGGAGCCAACCAATCCAACTCGGTGTAGAATACACATCCTAATTGGGCCTATCAATGGACCCCCAAATCGACTCCGGGCAGCCACAATAGATTAAAAACCTCTAAATTCCCACAATTGACTGAATCATAACACATGCTATCATTTGGCTAGCTTCAGCCATGAGTTCACAGTCCACAACCATGAAACAGTCTGCTCTTGAGAACTCCCGGTCTCCAAATCCATAGAACACACGAATCACCATGTATGATCCCAACTCCACCGCCAGAATGTCTAACACATCTCTCATACACGATCATACCATGAGGAATGCTTCTAAAATTCTTTCGTGCCACATAGAAAAATTTGAATATCATCAGTTGATCAACCAGGAGAGTGGCGTAGTACTAGTGTAGTATCCATACATCAAAACACATTGCCCCTTCTAAAATGTTTACTCTCATCAAGACATACCAAATAGTAATATCATTTACCTAGTCATCTGAAATCGTCCATGCTGCCTACGAATTTATGTCCTTCCTTCCAAACTAACCCGTGACTTTGCACATACAAATCTCAATACTAAACAATGCACCGCATCTACCATGCCATCATGTGAAGAGTACAAGATGCTCATAATCAACTCTGAGTCACAAGCAGAATACACATCCGATCAGTCAGAAATCATCCATATGATCCTATCCCGGAGAGAATCCCAATACGCAACATATTCCTCATGCTAGTAGGAAATATACTCTTCGAACCGTGGTAGAAACCATTGAAAACTCTTCGAATCCCATTCGCACATCACCAAGCTATCAGAACTGAATCTCTCTAACTCCGCCCAGCTACGCAGGCTGCCATAACCCAAGAGAATTGCCACAAAACACCAGTAGAGACTAGCGACATCATATATACCAAAAGAACCGATTATATCCATATTGTGCTGATCCAACCCACTACCAAGATGTCATAGTTCTTCAAGTCCCTTCCAAATTGCCTTCAAATATATATTTCTCCCTACTAGAATAGCACAATACTTAACCAAGATTTCACCACACAATAGACCGTAGTATAAAACTACAACGCCCTAAGGCCCATAAGACGCTGACTTCCCTATTAAGCACCCCAAAGCACCACAACCGAGACACCCACTCTAAGGAGACCTTATGTGAATCTAAAAAATTTTCCTTCACCTTGTTTATGCCAAAATGCATAATCCACAATGGTATAAAAAAATTTCACAAGTCTCGACACCGCCCAATGTAACTCTCAATTTCTAGCCATATATTGAAAATTCAAAATCACTACATATAAATATTGAATTCATTAGAACCATTATCGAGATTCATCCACTCTTCGAAAATCTCAATTAAACCTAGCAAACGGACCAAACGACATGTGCCCCATTAGCACACCAACACCCAAGGGAGTACCCCACACTCTTATGCAACCAAGCAATTCCTACTCCATACACACTACATCTTTCACGATAACCACTTAACTATATTATGATGTCTATATAACCATAAAGTGTTATACAACCTCTATCCATAAATTTCCTTACTCGAGTCATCCTCAATTGCAGTCATAACTGGTTCACCAGTACACCTCAAACTGAAACCAATACAACACATAATCATGCAATTAACTCGTCGATGTTGATACCCAGTTTTTCCTCAAAGCATTCTAAAATTTGCATATATACCTTCAAAGTCACTTTTTATAATAACTAGTATTTTTTCATAATTTTCCCATATTTTATCAATTTATTTCTAATTTATCCAGTAATTTTATATCCAATAATTAATCATACGTTGCATTACAAATAGTTTTAAAATATTCCTTGGTTCAATATACCCTTTTATATCCTATTAGGATCTAATAATTTCTAATTAGTCAATTTGGCATTATTTAGCTATAATTACGGCAATTTTGCAATTATAGCCTAATTGTACATTTTATGCTATTTTAGTTCGACAATTAGTCAGTTTATATTTTTATATATTAGATAATTACCTTAATTTTCATTTATTTAGCATTAATTTCATTTTATATAATTATTAGTTATTTTATTAATTATTTATCTATTTTTATGGGAATTTAACTAATAGTCATCTTTTAATTTCAATTGTGGCCAAGATTAAACCCAATACCCACATGATTTAATTAACCCAACAGACCCAGGCCCAATCTTTACCTTACCCGACCCAAAACCCTCGATCAATCTGAGCCGTTGATCGATTTTGATCAACGGCTCGGATTCAACCTTCCATAATTAACCTAAGACTACCCCGGTCCCTCATTCTCACTCAGACGCTCATCTCTATACTCCCTCTCTAACTCTCTCGCTCTCTCTAGAGACTTCCATCCCCCCACCTCTGATGAGGTTCGTTCGTCTTCTCCGGCCTTCTCTTCGCCGGAGGCCATGGAATCCTCACCATCCTCCTGCCTCTCATTGCTCCTTCACGCTGGTGTTGCCGTCTCTAAGGGCTTCAAGAGATCAGGGTTCATTCTCTCACACTTCTGGCCTATTTCAGGCCTTCATGGCTCGATTTTGAGTAAGATCTCCCTATTTTTGCCTAAACCTATGGGTTTCTAGGCTGATATCTTCATCTCTGGGTTATTTTCTCGAAACCCCAATTTCGTCTCTTAAACTTCTCAGATCTGTATAGATCTGAGATGAGCTTAACCTATTTCATATGTTTTCTTATGAAAACCCTCTGATTTTTGAATAGTTTCTCGTCTTTCCTAAACTAGGGTTACATAAAATCTTTTTCTTCAAAAACGACTCCTGATTGTTAAGAGCTTATTCTCTGATTCTCATGAGTTTTAATCGATTATGTTGAGTTTCTTCTCAACCCTAATAATTTCATGTTGAAACCCCCAATTTTGCACTTTGTTTGAATTATGAAGTTCGTCCTCGATTATTTGTTGCCCGATTTTGCTGCTTCGTTTAATTAGAATATTTTGTGATCTTTTACCCTAGTATGCCTCTATTAGGGTTTCAGAGTCGATTCTTTCTGTTTATACTCGACTTGTTTCCTTATTCGTGGGAACCTTTGTTATTTTCCTTAAAACTAGTGTTATTTTGAGTCTCTGATTCACTGATTTGCTATGATGCTACCTATGTGCTGATTTTCTAAAATATTCTCATATTTTCTTTACATCCTTTGATTATTTCTTACCTTATTCTCTGATTAACCGTGTTATTTATTGATTCTTACTGGTTATTTCCTTAATTGAACCCTTTATGTATTTACCCCTAATTGCCTACTATGTATCTAGGTTATTTGACTCCTTTCTTTAATTAACTACATTGTTCTTTACTGTTAACTGATTGTGTGATTTCGATTGACTCATTACTTTTGTGACATTTTCCTTAATTGACATTGGCTCCCTGTGATTTGAATCCCACCCAAGATTCTTTTGACTGACTTCCCTATTTAAACTATATTCCGCCTTATTTTATGTGTAAACATGCTATCAATTACTTTGATACACTTCCCTTATTTGTATATTCTGTATTTAGTCCTAATTGCATGCCATATACTTTTACTATCTCTTACATGGTAAAATCAGTTCTTCAATCGATGCTCTTTCCTTATTTATCATTATTGTATCCGTTTGAACTATGACTCCCTAATTAAAGGGAGTACTTACGTTGATTAGATTCTGACTTGTGATTATTTCTATTTTTATGCTGGATTTTTACCTATTACCATATTCTCGGCTTGTTTTCAAAAGCTATAAGTACTCCTATTCTCTCATTAGCAAGGGTACGAACATATACACTGTTCAACTCTCTCTTACACACACATATACTCTCTACTGTTATTCTCTTGATCACCTTCTACTTCCAGTCGGCTGCAAGCCAAGACTGGTGATTATATTTTCTTATTCCTCATTCTGTATTTGCTATCTTCAACTAGTATGTTTTCACTTTAGGTTTAAAGTTTCAAAACAATATGTATCTTTGGGTATTTCGATTCATCTTGTTTCTAATCTTCTTTTACTTATGGCTTTGTTGTTCTACTTGCAACTAGTTTGTATGATTTTTGTTTACCTTTTCCCTTTTAACTTCAGCATGTTAGTTCCCCTTTGCATGCTTCACATGATCCTCCTATGTTTTCTTTATGCTACAACATGCACTGCATGTTACATAGACCCTATACTGTATCTGGAATTTTTCCCTGAGCCTATGTATAACTATGTATACTGTCCTCTGCCCAGTACTCCCTCAATCTGATTCTGTTGAATTCTTTTGGCAAACTGTGTATGTGACTGCTTAAGTTCTATACTAGTCTGTGATACTCTAGTACTTCTCTAATGTTAACTTGTATCCCAATATGTTTCTATGTGTCCCCAATCACTGCTTCCTTGTTTGTATTATCTCTATGCACTGTATGATGTTTGGTGTTGGTCGATTGTTCTGAAACTAGTTTCCTAAGGCATTCACTTACTGTTATGAGGACACTTTTCAAATAAACCATCTTTTAAAAATGTTCTTTTAACTCAACTCTTTTTAAATCATCTTCTGCACTTCACTTTATTCCTAGACCATAAGTTCATCCCCCCTCAGTGTGAGCACTACTTTAGGACCCCTGAGCTCCCTCTAAACTCTGACACACTAAGGCTAGTACTTCCACACTGCACATGTCCAATTCTTGGTTACTAAGTCTGGGTGTGAGCATTGCCCGGGAGCCCTAGAGGTCCTTAGGGAACTTTGACACACCCGGATTATGAAAGGTTGTGAAATACCATATGGCAATAAGGTTTGGAGGACTTGGGCCTAATTGAAGGCTCCCTATAGAATAGCTTCTTATTTTCCATTTCAATTATGTAATTTATTCATTGGCCTGTAATAATTTGTAAACAACTCTTGGGGATGGATAGTAGAAAAGGGGAAATGTATAACTATGCATGTTATAGATATAAAGGGTAGAAACCATGCTATTAAGCTTACATTTCCTATGTGCGCAATAGGAGTCATGCTTAGGACTAATGTGTGCATTAGGAATCATGCTTTTAGGATTTCATGAATCTGTTTTCAGCACTTTGCCTCAATGCTTTTATGTCACTTCTTGTTCAGTAATAACAATGAAAATGCTGCCATGTGATTATGTTCATGCATTCTAAATCTGAATCCTTCCTTAAATCAGTGTTAACAAATCTGCACTTTACCACGTTGCACATTATGTCTTAGGTAGACAATTAATAAACCTATCACTTTTACATACCCTGAAACCATGCCAAGCATGCATTAGATACCTTGTCTTTAAGGCTTTCATGTTTACTGCTTTAACATACAGCATGTCTATAATTCATGCTCATGCCTACCACTTAGAAATCATGCTCCCAGGATAATAAAAATCAATATATAATTGTTACTTCTGTAAATCAGGTCTTAACCATCCTGCATTTATATGTGCATATTAGATGCTATGCTCTAGGATTTCATTTGCATTTGATCAACTACTCCTAAGTTTAAACTACTGATTCATAAAAGGTATAAAAACAGTATTACATTATGATTATCATGTCTGCCTGTAATAGAAATTGGTAATTGACATTGCATTCTCAGATTTACATCACTTAGAACATCATGTTTTAGGTAAAACTAACCTCTAAACTGTCACGACCCAAAACCTATGGGTTGTGATGGCGATGGACACCAATGTCGAGCAAGCCAATTCCTTAATTCGTACAAACACCTTCCTATTTAAACATTTCGAAATCGTTTCCTTTGTTGCATTTCACAATCAAATAAATAAACTGTTGTAGATTTAAATACGACGAAGGGTGCCTTTAATTCAATAAAACAAGACTCAACACATCCCCAGAACCCGGTGACACAAGTACATGAGCAATTTCTAAGAATTTATTCAATTATACAACTATTGTTTGAGGAATAAATGGGACAAAGGCAACAAAGATACAAATAAAGATATGGAAAGAAGGAGACTCTGTCAACTGTGGAACGCCTCCGGATGAATGCAGCCCGAGTAAGTCTCCGAATCAACTTATGAACTGTGAAGGTACCTGTGCAACAAAATGCACAGAAAGTGTAGCATGAGTACATATACATATATGTACCCAGTGAGTATCCCGTCTAAACTCGAAGAAGTAGTGACGAGAGGTCGACTAGATACTCACTAAGGACCAGCAACCTAATATAAAATGAGATATGGCTAAAGCAATAGGCATGCGAAACAGTAAGCAGCAAGTATATGAACACACAATGTAACACAAGTAAGAGCACCAAGTACCAATTCCTCTTATTCAACAATACCTTGCCAATACTGTCATATGTGAACCAGACTCAAGTGAACATATACCGACACGGACAAGACAACCGGACGGAGTCATAAGTTAGGTCATAAGGACTGAGGTCATAAGCTCCCCACGATCGCGAATCATACCTGCGACTCGTGTGCTGACTCGATAGTAATACGCTCCCCACGATTGCGCATCATGCCTACGACTCATGTGCTAACTCGATAGTAATAAGCTCCCCACGATCGCGCATCATGCCTGTGACTCGTGTGCTGACTCGATAGTAATAAGCTCCCCACGATCGCGCATCATGCCTGTGACTCGTGTGCTGACTCGATAGTAATAATATTCACATATAGGTACCTACGAGTATCGACTCGAGCGTGATCTCAACAAGATTGTGTCAATATCATATCACTGATAGCCAATTAGGATTTACATCATTATATTTTTACCTCTCCCATGTCATTTCAACAATAAACACAATTTATGATACACACAATGGTTCAAATAAGGCACGAAATGGCATGCTCGTGGGTCCTTCGGCTACCCGACATAGAAATATAGTCGCCACGTACGGACTCTCGTCACGTCGTACGTACGCGGCCCCCACAACATGTACACATAGCAAACAAGGAACCTACGGGGACATTTCCCCCTTACAAGTTTGGAAAGGAGGCTCACCTCGACGAATCACCCCTCGGATCAAGGATGCGCCCGAATCTCCGAAATCTACTCTCGACGGCTCGCAACTAGCCAAATATAGAATAATCAAATCATTTTAAGTTCAAAGAAGGAGAGTTAACAAGGAAATCCCAAAATTAGGTGTTCTTGAAGAAACTTGGAATTTCGACCCCGGGCCCACTCGTTCGGATTTCGAAAATTCTTGAAGGATTAAATTACCCGAAGCCTTACTAATTAAATTATACAATTTACTTCAAAAATTCATGCTCAAATCGTGGCAAAAGATCACATTTTCCAAATTCTAGGTTTCTTAACAAATTCCCACATTTCCCCCCAATTTTCATATCAAATCTATGTAATAAATCTTGTATTTAACTTGAAAATAAGTAGAAACAACTTACCTTTGATGCTTGATGAAATCCCCCTTGAAATGCTCTCCAAAATCATCCAAGCCAAATGAAAGAAATGAAGAAAATGGGCCAAATTCGTGTTTAAAGAATCTGCCCATGCTTCACCGGGTTGTACCTTGCACTTGTGCTGTACAGGCTGTACATCCTATTAAAATTTTCCCTTGTTGGACACCTTCTATTAAAACACCCATAACTTCTTGTCGAAATATCCAAATAACAAACGGTTCAAATATTTAATAACTGGACTCGAAGATTTTTAATTTGATATGTTGTACACCATATAACTTCTTATATATCCCGAGATATGAGCTTCTAAAGTCAGCTCCAGGCATCAGAAAATTCTTGCGAAAACTGCTCCACCAGTCTTCTTCAATCGGCCATAACTTTTTGCGCAAAACTCCAAATGACAAATGGTTTCATGTTCTGAATATTAGACTTCACGATATACAACTTTTATGTTTTATAAATTTTCAGATTCCTTATAGATTCTTATATATATGCTTCCAAAGTTAGCTCCTCGACGCACAATTTGCTGTCCAAAAATGCACCAGAAAATTTCTGCGTTTTGTTTCCTTATTTTTCGTCCGAAATTCATTCCGTTAACCTTCCGAAATCCATCCGAGACCCTCGGGACCTTAACCAATTATACCAACATGTCCCAAAATATGATACGAACTCGCTCGAGGCCTCAAATCACATCAAACAACGTCGAAATCATGAATCGCTCTCCAATCCAAATCTTTAATAACTTAGAATTTCAAACTTCTACATCCGACGCCGAAACCTATCAAATCACGTCCGATTTACCCCAAATTTTTCACACAAGTCGTATTCGACATTATGGACCTGCTCCAACTTTCGGAACTGGAATCCGACCCCGATATCAAAAAGTCAAACACTCGGTCAAATTTCTCAAAAACTTTCAAATTTCTATCTTTAGCCAAATGACTTCAAAATGACCTCAGGACATCCGAATTCACTTCCGATCGCGCTCCTAACTCCAGAATCACAATACGGAGCTATTCCCAAACTCAAAATCCTAAACGGATCTCAATATCATTGAAATGCATTTCAAGCCAAACTTAGGAAATTTCTTCAAAAATGCTGACTTCCACAATATACACCGAAACGCTCTCGAGTTATCCAAATCTTGATCCGGATTTACGCCTAAGTCCGAAATCACCATACGAATCTACTGGAACCTTCGGATTCTGATTCCGAGGTCGTTCACTCAAAATTCCAGTCTTACTCAATTTCTTAAACTTACGACTTCTGAAATGAGAATTTTCCTTTCAATTTAACTCCGAACCTCCTGAATTTCAACTCTGACCATACATACAAGTCACAATACCCAAAAAGAAGCTGTTCATGACTCCTAACTACTGAACGACGCTCCAAATCTCAAAACGACCGGTCGGGTCATTACATAAACTATCTAATAATTTTGATAGCCGTCATGTACAACCCCACGCATAGGCAAGCCTTAGGTAATCCGTACCTTTAAAACTGAACGGTGTTTTGATTACGCTTACTGTCTAAGGGCTAACAGGTTTTAAAACCCATAGGCAAAACTGATTAGTTTTTTTCTGAACTCACTTAGACACCATATCTTAGGTTCTGAATTAAAACACTGTCCTTACTTGTGTTTGAGTCGTGATGATTATGTGCATTATCTACGGAGGTAAATTTGAGCCTCTTATGCTCCTTTGTGTTCCCATTTACTGCAGTCCTATGTGTTCTTTACTTGTCGCCTTAGAATTTTACCTTTCAAACTTGAGGGTCTGCCTAGTACCTCTATTTTAGGATAGTAATCCTAACCTCTTCTGGGACTGATAGGAAGGTACGGGTAACAACACACAATATAGTTCGTGACTAATACGCGCTTTAATTACCTCCACGGGTGGAAAAGGGTAGAATATAGATATGATGACTGATGCGCTAATACCACGTGTAGCCCCTCTTTGATGAGTGTCATACCGAGTATTGCATTGATGTGATCCATATTATTACAAACCTAGGATACCCTTTACTTTAAATGTTTAGATTGTAACTCTTTTCAAAACTTAGCCTTTCTATAATGGTTTTTCAAACACTTGCATGCTTAAGATTTAAATCCCCTCTTATTTGAGCCTTTATTTGTTTGATTACAAAACCGTACAAATTCACAAAAGTTGTTTGGACGGGAACCACATTTTTGGATCCTGAGAGGTGCCTAACACCTCCCCCTTAGGACAACCTCAAACCCTTACCCTATCTCTGGTTAATAATTTAGTTGTAGATAAACCCCTTAGGTGCCCTAACGCACCTTTAAAATCGTTAGGTGGAGACTCTTAAAATGTGAAACCCATTTCCCCCCAAAAGAAAAGAGTTTCCTCAACCCAAAATGTCTTGAACTCGATCTCCGCGAGGAAAAAAGGGGCGCGACAGTCAATAGAAAACTCCCCCACTTGGCTCGAAGCCATATATCAAAACACCTAATAACTCAAAATGCCCATACTCTAGTACTGCCACAATACCATAGTGAATTTCATGTGAATCCTTCATAAGCGCATGTACACAACCCACATAGTACCTCAAATCATCTGAAAATTTCGCATTCACCCTAGTAACATGCAAGCGATCTAAACTCAAATTGTAGCATATATCATTCACTGGTAAAAGAGAACTCTCTACAACACATCATAGGGATCACACAAACTCAGGACGCCTCATAGGAGATAACCCACCTGCTTAGCCTCAAACTGACATCTCTTATACCCTTTCACAACCACAACTACTAAGAAATCACTTAATCTTGTTGAGTTTGAACTCATAACACGACATGAAAATCTATTGCACTCCACAACAAAGCAACATGAGAGGTTCTGGAACACACCCATAACTCGAGGCCATATTCCAAATCAAGGAAGAAATCAAACACCCAATAACCCTTGCTATATCTAAATTAAACTCTTCCCGTCACATTCGAACAATTTGAATATATATCACAACACCATACTCGCCACATAGTCATCCAATCACAAATTCCACTAATAGGGACACCAACAAACATATAAGTCCCAAAAGCACGTGCTCACACAATCGAAATCTCAGTGCTCAAGCTACAGTCAAAACCCGCCCTCAAGTACTCCAGACTGGCCCATCACCAGCACGCCAAAATCACATCTCACACCTTAACCTTGGAATCACAAATCATTGATGCACGGTTGATACCGAGCGCTCACGTGCGCATACGAATGTGTGGAAGGAATTCAAGAGTTACGATTCAAGCTGAATCAATGGCGCACGATAATGAAAGAGAAATGGGAAGTATATCCTAAATGTACTATAGCCTCTCGAATATAGGTATGGATGTCATCATACCAATCCGCAAGACTCTACTAGAAACTTACTCATGACTTGTAGAACCTATGAACCTAGAGCTCTGATACCAATCTGCCACGACCCAAAAATTCACTACTCGTGATGAAACCTAACCAAACCTGCTAGGTAAGCCAACTAATAAACCACTTCCAATAATATTTAACAAGACAATTAAGAAAATAAATTATCTTAATCTTATACATTACCTAGAGGACTAGTAGTACAAATCATTAGCTTCTAAGAATAAAACTTACAAAGCTGAAATGAAATAAATACATCGTGTGTTTGAGAAGTACATAAACAATGTTTTATAGATCTAAAGCTACCATGAACAAGGGGAAGCTACACTTGGAGCGTAGGTACATCTTCAATCCAGCTCTCATCGAACACAACAACATCAATAGCCAACATTTGCACACAAGGTGCATAAGTGTAGTATGAGTACAACCGACCCCATGTACTTAGTAAGTAAAAAACCTAACCTTAGTTTGAAAGTAGTGACGAGCTAACACAAGGTCGGGTTCAACCAATATCCCACAACATTTCATAACAGCATAATACAAGTAATAAAAGAGGTATCTCAGAAGTAAAAATTTCTCAACTCATTCACAGTTCAAGAAAATAGTCATGCTTTTCAAGTATCTCAGTTAAAACCTAAATCTGTTACCCAAAAAGCCAAAAATATGAGTAAGTTTGAAAACTGTAATTTCCCAAATATCCTTTCCATAATAAATAAGATGTTTCATTTTCTTTCCATATAGAAAGTGTGAAATACTTCTCTATGCCCACATATCAATGTGTGTAAAAGTCGTGAATGGCGTAATACCGTACAACATGAGGAAAAATGCATCTCTATGCATGTATGTCGTGTGTGCATGCCAATGCCATGTATCCCAGAGATGAATCATGTACTCACACTCTTAGAGTACTCAATCTCATTCTCTCACACTTACCACTAATCATGCTCAACCACTCTGTATTGTATATGGCCCATACGGCCCAGAGAAAATCCATCTCGAAATATATACATCACTCACCATCTGTCACGCAGTACCAAGGAAGGCAAATCCGGCCCCATGAAGAAGATCCATCTCTAGGTATATAAATTCTTCGAATAAGTCCCATGTCCAGGGACGTTCCGTCCCCCAATATTATCGACCGAGCTCACTGGGGTGTGTACAGACTCCAGGCGTAAGCCAATATAACATGTTGCGGCGTGTATCTCGATCCCAGAATTGTCATTCATAATCAGGCTCTCAGCCTCACTCAGCAATCAATCTCTCACGTCTCACTCACATGCTCACAATGTCATGAAACTAGACCGACAACAATGATATGATGTATAGATAAACAACAACTGAGATTGAGGTATGATATGAATGCATGAATATGACCGAGTATGATATATAAATGAAATAAGTGAGATGATAGAAAGAAACGACCACTATAGGTCCTAACAATATTATCATAAAGCCTAAACATGATATTTAGTATGATTGACAGTTACTTTATCAGATGGTGAAAACACAATGATCAACAAAATAGGGCCACTATACTGTGCCATGGAAACAACTAGTCACCATTCACATAATGCACGCCCACACGCCGGTCGCCTAGCTTGTGCGTCACGTCAATACCTATCACATAACACGTAATTTGGGGATTTTTACCCTCAACACTAAGTTTAGATGAGTTACATACCTCAAACGAGCCAATACCAATGCCAAGCAAGCCAAGCGATGCTCCAAAGATTACATCACGCGCGTAGAGACCTCTGACTAGCGCAAAACAAGCCAAAAGCAACTCAAATACATCAAAAAAATCCCAAGGAAACAATTCCAAATGATAAAAGATCAAATCCTTAACCAAAACCCAAAAACGGCTAAATATCACACCCGGGCCCGCGCCTCGGAACCCTACAAATCTCACAAAATTCGATAACCCATTCAATTACGAGCCTAACCATATTAGTTTCACTCAAATCTGACTCCAATTCGATGTTCAAAACTCAATAATTCATATTAGAAAATTTTAGGCCAAAACCCCTATTTCTCTTCAAAATTAATCAACCAATTACCAAAAATGAAGATAGATCTGTGGAATAAGATCAAAACCAAGTATAGAATACTTACCCAAATTCTAGTGATGAAATTTGTTCCAAAATGCGCCTCAAATCGAGTCCCACATGGAGAAAGACCAAAACCCTCGATTTTATAGCCTCTACCCAGGACTTTCCGCATTTGCGGATACAAAGTCGCATCTCCGACCACCGTATTTGCTGTATCTGTTTCGCTTCTACGACCACAACTAACCTGCTAGCCCCTTGCACCTGGGGAATAACTTCCGCTTCTGCGCACTCGCAGGTGCGACTCCTCCTCTGCATCCGCAATGACCTCCAACCAAGCCTGCTACGCTTCTACGACCAATTGTCCGCATCTGCGAACTCGCATCTGCGCCCATTCTTCCGCAGATATGGAAACACCAGAACAAGAAATCTTCGACGATGCAACATGAAATAAAAATGATCTGAACCCTGTTTAAAATCACCCGGGCTACTTGAGACCCCGTCCAAATATACCAACAAGTCCAATAACCTAACATCGACCTACTCGAGGCCTCAAATCATATATAACCACATCAAAATGATGATTCGCACCTCAAATAAAATCTATGAACTATCATTTTGGAAATTTCCAAAACTCACATCGAAATATATATAATCATCTCGGAATGAACCCAAATTTCGCACACAAGTCCCAAATGAAATAACGAAGTTATTCCAATTCCCGGAACCTCAATCTGAATCCGGTATCCTCAAATTCAACTTCAAGTCAAACTTATGAACTTTCCATACCTTCAAATTTCCATTTTTTACCAATTTGTGCCGAAACCTTCTCGAAACACCCAAATCCGAGCATATGCCAAAGTCCAAAGTTACCATACAGACCTACCGGAAACATCAAATTTCTGTTCTGGGTCAAAACACAAAGAGTCAAACTTAGTCAACTCTTCCATCTTAAAGCTTCAACAATTAAATCCATTCTTCCAATCTGATTCCGAATAACCTGAAAACCAAAACCAACGATTCACATGAGTCATAATACATCATACAGAGCTACTCATCCCTGTAAACTACTGAGCGAAGTGCAAATGCTAAAAATGACCGGTTGGATCATTACACTTTTGGACTAAGATAAGAAATGTTGGAATAGTACGTGTTCATATTTCCTTAAGCACTCTATTTTTTCTTTTTGGCTCATGCTTTGACGAATCTTTGAGGCATTTCCATTTTCCTTTGGGGAACTAAAGAGACTTAACATCACTCTTTCTTGGTCATGATATTCATTTTCTCCTTCTTTATTTTCTCCATGCTTTGCATCAGTGCTTTTTTTTGGAATCCTTTCAACTCTTCAAATTATTCACTTTCTTTTTGCAATTTTCTTTCTTTTTCTAGCGTTTCCTTTTCTTTATTTCTTTTTCTCTTTTTGTACCTTGATACCACTTTCAAACTCCTCGTCTCTCCCCCAAACTTATGTGTTAGCCAATTGTTTCTCAAGAGTGTTAAGGAAAGCTCGGATGCCAAGAGAGGGTCACTACAAAACGGGTTAAGGCATGTAACATGGTTATCAAATGAGAAAGGTTTTTGGCTCAAAAGGGTTGACTAGGAATAAGAACTTTGGTTGGCCATGGAAAACTTTAAAACGGGTCAAGGGAAGCCTACAATCACTTCTAAAGCCAAGAAAAACTTAATATTTTGCGTAGAAACACATTCGGGGGAAGTTGTAGACCATGCGCACGGGTACTTGTACTTGCAACAAAACATCTCACCTCTCACGCAGCTGGATTGTTAAGGAGGATAGACTCGAGGGCCCATAACAACCATATTCGATATTGAAAATCACTAATGGTTCAACTAAATCACTCGATGATTTATTAAGTTAACAAAAGAGTCAAAAGGTCACTAACTAGAGCTATTTCTTTCCAAGAACTTGTTTTTAATCATAAGCATGTGGTTAAGTGTGTTGGTACCAAGTGAAGCATGTTTGACTCTTCTAGTTCGACCTCTTATTCATTATTACTACTGTTCTTACCTAACCATAAAAAACAGACTCAATCCTTTAAGAAGTTTTTCACGCCATCCATCATTGGGAAGAGTCACTGGTTCACACAAAAACCACATTTGGAAAGAACCGTGACATTAAGAAAACCAAAGGCTTATTGATCACTTCAACATGAAAAGAAACTTTTAAATTAAAAAGAAGATATTAAAGTAAATAAAAAGCTATTAGACTAAACATTGACTACTAAGAAAACAAAATAAAGAAGCTATGAAGTAAACTAATAAAAGAATAAATAAATATACAAATTCAGAAAGGGAAAGAGAATATATACATCAATAGAGAGAGAAGAATATGTACATAATGAAAATAAAAAGAGAATGTTGTCAGTTATTACTTCCCAATTTCAACTGTCAAATCAAATAAACTTCACCTCCCTGAATAAATATAAGCATTGTCCCAAATTCTTAACAAAATAAAAACAAGGAAGGGAAAGATTAGAGTGGAATCCCTATGTGGTCTCCATGTCCATAGAAGCATCACCTCCCTCAGGTTCCTCCAACTGGATCTCATCATCCTCTGCTCGGTGAGTAGTTGGGTTGGTGAACATCCGTAGCACCACCTCAGCAGTGTGGGCAGCGAGGTCTGGCTCCTCAGATTGGCCAGCTGGTGCCACTGGTGCTGCTGGGTGTGCTGGTACTACTGGATCTGTCTCCATCAATAAAACTGAAGATCTCCAACGGTTTTTATATTGGTCACCTCTTGTCTCAACTTGTTAACTGATTTCCTCGAAGCTTGGGATTTACTAAACTTCTTCACCTGCTTCCTAAGATCCTCGGTTTCTCCCCCATGTGCCACCAAAGTGTCCATGATGGTCTTCTGATTCTCAAATATCTTCTTCAAAGTTTCCTCCACTGTCGGAGGAATTTGGGGTGCTGGGGTAGAAGTCAGTGCTAGACCAACACTTTGATAGGTCAAACAACTTTGTAGTAGCTGTATGCATCCAGTTGCTCGCCAATTCCTAGGAGACTCGCAGTGCATAAAGTGGATAAGTGGAGGGGAAGGAAATGATGTTAAAGGCCCTGAAGATGGAGGTGGAGGCATGGCAGTTGTATCGGTTGAATGCCCGACTCCTGTGGAAGGCATGGATACTATGGAAGGCATGATAGCTGAATCTGCAACTACCACCGACGGCTCATCAGACTGTCTTATGGTCGACTTAATCTTGTTCTTCGGGTTCCTCGAGTCCTTCGGAAAGTACCAGGTGAAGGGTTTCTTAGCCCAAACCTCCATATGAAAGCTCTTGGGCTCCACCCCCCATCTGTAAGATACTCCGTGATAGTGTTGGGGGTACCATAAGAGATTTTACCCTGCCTAACAACCAGAGACATGTTGGCCAACATGATGGCACCCACATTAACTAGGTACCAGGCCATGATGGATGCAACTAGGATTGCCCGAGGGGCTGGGAGATTTTTTTCATTGTGGCTTGGACCTATTTGACTGCACACAAATGTCTACCAACCTTTTGCTTCAAAGTTAAGGATGTTAATGGGAACCCCTGTGATCCATGGTGGTGGTGGTCCTAGAGTTGCCAATATCTCAGCTAACGAAGGGCGAGCCGCATCACCCATTGAAAACTTCTCTAAATACTACACCTCGAGCCCCAAATAAGTGTTCATGGTGCTCTGATCACATCGTACTTTCAAGTTCCTCACTTTAGTCACCTTATTCCCCTCCTTGATATGCACCACATTGGTGTAGAATTCCAGGACTAAGTTCTCCTTGGCATCCATCACACTTTTAGTGAACCGTGTCCATCATTTTCACTCACAAAATTGTTTTTCCAAATTTGATTGTACCTATCCAAGTCTTTCAAAATAAATTGACACTCAAGTGTGAGAGATCTTTAAGGCCACCACTCTTTGAACCTGTGGAAAGCTGCCAGGCTCACAAATCTGTCTTCCCAAACTTCTTTCTTCTTCGACCTCTCGAGGCCAGCAACTCTGGTATCACCCCCTCGAGCGTCATTCGAAATATCACCATCATCATTAACTGTGACCGGTGCGATGGGGGTATGAGTAGATGAGGGTTCTGAACCCTGACTGTCATCTTCCGAACCCTCAGAAGTGCTTGATGAGGTGGAAGGCTCATTTTAGAGCTGGTATCTCCCTTGAAACTAATGTGGCTGAGATTGGGTATCAGGCTGTTCTTCCATAGAGTGGTGCTTTGATTCTTCCCTAAGCGGGATGTATGAACTTGATTCAAAGGGCTCTACATCTGTACCTCTCCTGGCGATTGCCATTTTGGATATCTCTTTTTGCATAGAGAGTGGTAGGGTGCCCCAGCCTCGGCCTCGGGAGGTTTCACCCCTCCCCTTGGATGTATCACCTCGTCCCCGAGATCTAACCATAGTCTCAATACATAGAAATAGAATCATCTATAGTTCAAATTCATAGTATCAGACAGTTGCAGACAAAACAACATGCAGGTTAAGGAAATGCGGTCCCCACATTTTAGAGTGCGGCCGTATATAGGCTTGTGCGGACCTCACAATTTTGAAAGTGCAGACGCAATGGTGGTTCTACGGTCACTCTGAACTGTTTTCTTAAACCTATGTGTAATCATGTACTACCCTCTCCTAGTACTCCCTCGAATACGATTATGTTTAGATCTTGGCATGAATTCTTGGTGACCAACTGTGTTTGTGACTGTTCAGACTCTATACTAGTCTGTGACACTTTAATGCTAACATGTTTCTATGTGTCCCTAATTCCCATTGTCCCTGAGTGAAATCTATGTTTGAATATGTTGGACCTGTTCAAGTTGTTTGCTGTTTTTCGAAAGATGTCTACCTTATACTGAGGCTGTATTATTACTGATCAAAACTTTTTTTTTAGAAAACTTCTTCACGTACTGTTATAATGCAGTACTATTTTTTCCAAAACCTTTTCAAACTTATCTCCTGCACTTCACTTTATTCCTAGACCCTTAAATTCTGCCCCCTCAGTGTGAGCACTGCTTTGGGATCCCTGAGCTCCCTCTGAACTTTGACACACTGAGGCTGGTACTTCCACAATGCACATGTTCAATTCCTGGTTACCAAGTCTAGGTGTGAGCATTGCCCGGGAGCCCTTGAGGTCCTTAGGGAACTTTGACACACCCGGATTATGAAAGGCTATGAAATACCATATGGCAATGAGGTTGTAGGATTTGGGCCTAATTGAAGGCTCCCTATAGAATAACTTCTTATTTTCTTTTTGGTTATGTAATTCATAATCATTGGTCTGTAATAATTTGTAAACAACTCAGGGGATGGATAGTGAAAATGGAGGGGGTACCTATGCATGATTTAGCTATTAAAGGGGTAGAAACCATGCTATTAGGATTTTTATTCCCTATCTGTGAAATAGATATCATGTGTTAGGCCCATATGTTCAAATTCATGCATTAGAAACCATGTTGTTAGCTTTTATTTCCTATCTGTGCCATAGATATCGTGTTTAGGCCCATATGTTCAAATTCATGCGTTAGAAATCATGTTTCTTAGGTCTCATACCTAGTGTTTCAGCATGTTCCCTCTTACTTAGAAAAATCCTGCTAATAAATGGTATTCTCTACTATCATATTCTCAGCTTCCATGTACGCCTAGAGATCATGTTTTAGGCTAAACGATTAATGAACGAGCTATTTGGCATTTCCTGAAAACGTGTTAAAAAACATTGCAATGTTGACACCTAGAAATCCTGTTTTAGGATAAGATAACAATAATAAGCAAAGTTGTCTCCAAAATCTCTCTGAAAGCATGTCGCACAATTGAAATGCGGTCCACACAATTATGAGTTCGGCCGCAAAATGCAAGCTTAAAAGTTCCAACTCTCTGAAGTCAAAGAATTGTTCGATCGGCGGCCGCACACACTTTCCTGCGACCGCGGTTCAATTTCTGCAAACCATACAATTCCAAGTGCAGTCCGCACAATCATTTCACACAATATTCCCTAGCCTACTGATCTGCAGACCGCACAATTCCTTGTGCGACCGCAAAATTCAAAAACAATCGGCAGTACATTAGGGTTTCTAATTCTCGCACAATTTAGACCTGTTAGTAGCAATTTAGACATGATACATAGTTTACCCATCTCCCAAATAGCAAATAGGAAGTTACCCACACAAGTTTAAGCTCACATGATGATGAATTTAACATTAGGCCTAAAAAAACTAAACTAATTATGAAAAAATTAAGAAAGTTGAAAAATTTAAAGATGAATTGAACATAACAGTAATGTAGTGATGCAAGGAAGAAACAAAGATGATGAAATAGGTGTGACATGCGTCAATCAATTGAGTGTAATGTGCTTGCCTTTGTGTTAATTGTTCAGAGTTCGTAAAGTTTTAACACTGGTGAGGGGCTACTATTTATATTTGACCGGTTAGGGCATGAATTCAATGATGAGTGTGTCCACACAATTTCAAGTGCGGTCCGCACTTCTTTACCTGTTACACATTACCCTTTTATTGATATGCGGCTCACACATTTTTAGTGCAGCCGTAGATATTTGTGTGGACCATACATTTCCTTGTGCGACTGCACTTTCGCCATTTGTCTGACAGTCAAACGTCAGAGGGTTTGCCATTTTTGAACTCCAATTGTGCGGCTGTAGATCCTTTTCTACCGTGGCCTTCAAACTTTTGCGGTACACACTTTTTTCACACTTAGCCATTTTTCTGAGCATTGTTCCTGCAAAGCACACTCATTCCTGCAACACACTTAAAAACCAGTTAGCACAAAGCAAGACCTATCTAAAGAAGAAGAAAAAGGAACATGGGTTGCCTCCCAAGAAGCGCTTGATTTAATGTCGTGGCACGATGCAAATTACCATCATCACTTGAAATGAATCACTGCCACGACGTGGCCATTACCAACTTTTCCCAGATAGCGCTTTACCCAATGACCATTGACTCTAAACACCTAATTATTTTTTTCTTCAAATCCAATGCACCAAAGGGTTTCACACCTACAACCTCAAATGGGCCACTCCATTTAGACTTCACCTTTCCCGAAAACATCCGTAACCGAGAATTGAACAATAACACAAGATCACCTTTTTTAACTCCTTGTTCCGAATGTACTTGTCATGGAGGTACTTCATCTTCTCCTTGTACAAGGATGAACTTGTATATGCATGGTACCAGAATTCATCTAGCTCATTCAATTGTGCAAGTCTTAAGTTGGCGGCGACATCTCACTCAATTTTTAGCTTCTTCAAATCCCACATGGCCTTGTGCTCAAGTTATACCGGAAGGTGACAAGCTTTCCTGAACACCAAACAGTATGGAGACATCTCAATCGGTGTTTGTAAGCCGTCCTAGAAGCCCATAAAGCATCATCAAGTTTTTTGACCAATCCGTCCAGTTAGCATTCACTGATTTTGACAAATTACTCTTGATCTCCCGGTTGGAGACTTCCACATGTCCGCTTGCTTGAGGGTGATAGGGAGTCGTGACTTTGTGAGTGACACCATACTTTCTAAGCATGGTGTCAACTGATTTGTTGCAAAAATGCGACCTCCGATCGCTTGTGATGGCCCGCGGAGTACCAAACCTTATGAAGATGTTCTTTTTCAAAAATGCCACCACACTTCTTTCTTCGTTGTTGGGTAGAGCAACGACCTCAACCCATTTTGACACATAATCCACCCCTACTAAAATGTAGGTGTTTCCACAAGAGCTTACAAATGGACCCATGAAATCAGTACCCCACATATCAAAAATATCAATTTCTAAGATGGTGGTGATGGGCATTTTATTTTTCATAGAAATCCTACTCCTTTGACATTCATCACAAAGCATGACTAGATCACTTGCGTCCTTGTAGAGAGTAGGCCAATAGAATCCACAACTCAACATGTTGGCGGCAATTCTTGCTCCACTATGGTGAAGAATGACAAGCCCCAAGAATTTCAACATGTTTCTCCTCCGGCACACATCTTCTAATCACGCTATCAGTACAAATCCGGAAGAGGTACAATTCATTCCAATAATAGTCTAGACAATCCCATTTGAGCTTCTTCCTTTGGTTTGAAGAGAACTCATCTGGTATAATACCACTCACAAGATAATTTGCTAAATTAGCGAACCATGGAATCTTGGTCATTGAAATGGCTGGAAGTTGCTCGTCAAAGAGGGAGTCATTGATTTCAAGGTCGTCATGTGGCCTCCCCTCCTTATCCAAGCGAGATAAATGGTCCGCCACTTGGTTTCACTGCCTTTGCGGTCTTGGATGTCAAGATATAACTCATGCAATAAAAGCACCTATCTTATTAACTAAGCCTTTGAATCTTTCTTGATCATAAGGTACCAATGTGCCGCATGATCCGTGTGGGCAATCACCTTTGTACCCATAAAGTACGGGCGAAACCTTTCCATAGCAAAAACAATAACAATGAGCTCTTTTTTGGTCACAGTATAATTGATTTGGGCATCATTCATGGTATTGCTAGCATAGTAGACCGGACAAAATATCTTGTTGATATGTTGCCCCAAACTTGCTTTAACCTCCACATCACTAGCGTCACACATGAACTCAAAAGGCAAGCTCCAATTCGGGGTGGTGATAATAAGAGTAGTTTTCAACTTGAACTTGAGCATACAAATGCTTTCATGCAATCCTCATTAAAATAGAATTTGGCATATTTCTCCAAAAGCTTGCACAAAGAGTTCACCACTTTGTAAAAATCCTTGATGAAACGCCGGTGATACCCTGCATGACCCAAGAAACTCCTCACTCCCTTCATGGATGTAGGAGGTGGAGGTTTAGAAATCACC
Source organism: Nicotiana undulata (assembly GCA_005239495.1). NCBI lineage: Eukaryota > Viridiplantae > Streptophyta > Magnoliopsida > Solanales > Solanaceae > Nicotiana > Nicotiana undulata. Next base: position 106,104 of record ML250066.1, on the reverse strand, counting down.
TCAATAATAGACTTGTCGACTTCAATGCCATTTGTTGAGATCTTGTGGCCAAGGACAATGCCTTCCTCAACCATGGAATGACACTTCTCCTAATTGAGCACCAAATTCGTCTCTTCACATCTTGCCAAGACTTTATCCAAATTTGCAAAGCAATCATCAAAAAGAATTCCCCGGCCCCCGAAAAGTCATCCACAAAGACTTCAAGGAAATTCTCCACCATGTCCGTGAAGATAGCCATCATCCACCTTTGAAAAGTTAATGGTGCATTACATAACCCAAATGGCATCCGCGAGAATGCGAAAGTACCATAGGACATGTGAAAGTTGTTTTTTATTGATCCTCCAGAGCAATAAGAATTTGATTGTAGCTGGAATACCTATCAAGGAAACAAAAGAAATCACGACCGGCCAATCTATCAAGCATTTGATATAGGAAGGGAAGTGGGAAATTATCCTTCCTTGTGACTTTTTTGATCTTGCGATAGTCCATACACACTCTCCACCCAGTCACTATTCATGTAAGAATCAACTTGTTTTTATCATTGGTAACCACCGTCATTCCCCCTCTCTTTGGGACATATGCACCAGAGAAGTCCACGAACTCAGAAATGGGGTAAAAAACCTCAACATCTAACCACTTGATGATCTCCTTTTTGTCAACCTCTTGTATGGCTTCATTGGTTCTCCTTTGATGTTCAATAGATGGCTTGACACCTTCCTCCAAATTAATCTTGTGCATGAAAAATGCGGGGCTTATCCCTCGAATATCTGCCAATGTCCATCCAATAACCTTCTTCATCTTTTGTAGCACCGCCAATGTGTAGTCTACCTGCACGTTAGTCAAACAAGAGGAAAGAATAACTGTTAAAGTAGAATAGGGGCCAAGGAATTCATACCTGAGATGCTGACGCAATGGCTTTAACTCCAAAGTGGGAGGCTCCTCCATTGAGGGCTTTGTTGGAGGAGTCTTCCGATTTTCAAGATACATGGACAATTTTGAGGTGTTCATAAGTGTACGACCCCATTCCTTGTACCACATAGTCATCTGTCTCGTCATCATCAAGGTTAAGCAAAACATCCTCCAATGTATCATCAACATTCATTGTGGCACTAGTATCATCAGTAATCATATCGGTCACGAAGTCCACAAATGAACACACTTCATTGTTATTCCTTTGCTTCATAGATTTGCACACATGGAAAACCACGTTTTCATCACCCACCGAAAAAGTGATTTCACCGGCTTCCACATCAACAAGAGCCTTCCTCGTAGCAAGGAAAGGTCTACCCAGATAATCTGCACCTCATAGTCCACATCATAATCAAGAATCACAAAATACACCAGGAGAATGAATTTATCAACACGAACCAACACATCATCAATTATACTCAACTGTCTCTTCATGGAATGATCCGCCATTTGTAATCTCGTAGATGTGGGTCTTGGTTTCCTAATTCCTAAAGTCTTGAAAATCGAATAAGGCATCAAATTGATGTTTTCCCCAAGATCACAATGAGCTTTAGCAAAGTCAGCACTTCCAATTGTACAAGGGATTGTGAATACGTCGGGAACTTCCAATTTAGGAGCCATTGAATGCAAAATTGCAATCACTTGATGAGTCATCTTTATAGTTTCACGATTCATAGAATGCTTCTTTCTCACCAAGTCCTTCATAAACTTTTCATAATCGGGCATTTTCTCCAAAGCCTCAACCAATGGAACATTAATAGTGTGATGACCCAAAAGGTCATCTCTTATTTTAAAGTCAAACTGTGTTCCGAGGCCTTGAAAACATCCTTTTGTCTTACCTCATTTTGCGTGCACAGTATGAGTGTATATTCGGAAAGCTTTTATATGAAAAACTGAGAAAAATACTAATTTTGCCTTTAAAATTAGATTTAAGTTGACTTCGGTCAATATTTTGGGTAAACAAACCCGAACCCGTGATTTAACGGTCCCAGAGGGTCCGTAGGAAAATATGGGACTTGGGCGTATGCCCAGAATTGAATTTTGAGGTCCCAAGCCCGAGAAAAGAATTTTTGAAAGAAATTGTTTAATTGGAATTGTAAGAGTTTTTGGAAATTTGGCTATATTTGAAATTGATGGTATCGGACTCGTATTTTGGTTTCAGATCCTGGTACAGGTTTAATATAGTATTGGAGTGGTGCCTATAAAATTTGGTAAGAAAGGGAGGTCATATGGCGTGATTCGGACCCGTAGTTGTAAAGTTTGAAACTTTGAAAGTTCTTGAGATTTTCCTATTTTGATGCTCAATTCATTGTTTAAGATGTTATTTTGGCGAATTGATCGCTCGAGTAAGTCCATAGAATATTTTTGGGGTTATGTGCATGTTTTGTTTGGAGCCCATAGGACTCGGGTGAGTTTCTGATAGGTATCGGGGTAATTCGGACTTTGAAAATCTTGTGTAAGTTTGTTGTATCTGGTGTGTGCATTTTTATACTATGCGAACGCGTGGTAACCAACGCGATGGCGAAGAGGAAACAGGGAATGGGCCTGGTTTGTTCAACACGAACGCATTGCCCTGGACGCGAACACGGAGCAATGGGAGGCTGCTCTATACAAATGCGTCCGACTATACACGAACGCATAACTTAAGGAAGGGGGCTGGTCAGGGATATGGGTAAGCCTATGCGAATGCAGCCCGTGTACGCAAGCGCGAAGGCAGGGCTGGGCTAATCCTTCGCGAACGCGTAAATCCTCCTAAGGAAGTGCTTCACGAACGCGACAGGGTTCACGCGAAGGCGATGAACACTGTCACCCAACACTTAAAACAGTAGAAAAACGTGAATTACACCATAACTTCATATTTTCATAACCAAAGAAGCTTAGGGGCGATTATTGAAGGGGGATTTAACCACCAAGTCATAGGTTTGTGTTCCTAAACTCGTTTTCTTCATTTTCCATCAATACCCATTAGATTTCTAGGCCTAAATCTCGTTCTTTAAGGGTAGAAATTAGGAATTTTTGGAGAATTAGGGATTTTACAAATTTGAGAATTTAGACCTTGATTTGGGGTCGGATTCTGAAACTAATTACATATTCGGGCTCGTGGGTGAATGGGTGATCGACTTTTGGTCCGAACCTCGTGTTTTGACCAAGCGGGTTGGGGTCGATTTGTGATTTTTTGGGAAGAATGATAGAAAACCTATAATTAAGCATTGGGGTTGAATTATTAAGCATTTATTGACATTGTTAAGTTAATTATGTCTAGATACAATTGAATTGGAGGCAAATTCTAAAGGGAAAGCGGTAATTGAGGCTTGAGTTTGGCCGTGGAATCCGAGGTAAATGTTTGGCTTAACCTTAGCTTGAGGGAATAGGTGTTGTGTCCTATTTTCTACGTGTTGGTATCATGTTCAACGTATAGGTTTGGTGACGAGTATCAATACGCTGGTGTCAAGCATGCACGTGAGTCGAATATTTTGACATGTCAATGGTAATTCATTGGTATTGCTTATCGTTGAGTATCAGTTCAAGTTGAGAATTTTTATGTGTAGTTAAGTAACTATGTGAGATTGGTTATAGTTGTTTCCCTTGTCGGGATGATATTGATTCTACTGTTGGCTCCCTTGTCGGGATGTTGTGGTTTTATTATTGTTTATACTGTTGATTTCCTTGTCGGATTGCTGTAATTTCATATGTTTGGGTGAGGAAGAGTGTAAAAACACGAATGGTGATGTCGTGCATGATATGGTGAGAGAGTTTAGAAACACGAAGGGTGATGTCGTGCTGATATTGTGAAAGTTAATGCACGAAAGGTTATGCCAAGCAACATTATGAAATTAAAAGCACGAAGGGTGATGTCGTGCCATGATTATGAGAGAGTACCAGCATGAAGGGTGATGTCGTGCCATTTCTTTTGATTTTATGGTGTGAACGAGAGTAAAAGCACGAAGGGTGATGTCGTGCATCGTTTCTGTGTTATTATCTTTATTTTTTTAAGTTAGATATTTACGTTGTTGCTTTATTTCGTTATTTTTATAACTTGATATTTCCTCCCCTTAGCATGTTCCCCCTTCTCCCGTATTAATTTGTTTAATTCCTGTTATATTTAGTGTTTCTCGTATATGATTAAATTGCACAGGTTTATGTGGTTGTCGTGTCCTAGCCTCGTCACTACTTCGCCGAGGTTAGGCTCGACACTTACTCAGTACATGGGGCCAGTTGTACTGATGCTACACTCTGTACTTTTTGTGCAGATCCCGGTACTGGACCCTTCTGACCCTAGATCGAGGTTGCTTCCTTCAGTCCAGTGGAGGCCCCGAGGTAGTTCTGCAAGGGTCCACAGGTCTTAGTGTCCCCTCCTATCCTATTTATGTTCTGTTCTTACTCACTTCTGAGACAGATGTATATTTTATTTTTTCAAACCACTATTTTTTAGTATTCGTAGACAGTCCGTGAAATTGTGACACTTGTTCTGGGAGTACTTTGGCTTTGGATTTCGTATTAGTATTTAATAAGACCGTTAAATTTTGTTATTCCGTATCTTTATTTTCCGTTTATTTATTATTATATCTGGTAAACTGCTAAGAATAAAGGAACAAGATAAAATAACCGGTAACATTGGCTTGCCTAGCGGGTTCAATGTTAGACGCCATCACGGTCCCGATGGTGGGAAATCCGGACCATGACAAGTTGGTATCAGAGCACTAGGATGCTTAGGTCTCACAATTCATGGACAAGCTTAGTAGAGTTTGAGGGATCGGTATAGAGTCGTTTGTGCTTATCCCCCAAATACTACAGAGTTTAGGAATGACTTCACATCTATTCTTCTCTGTCGTGCGATTTTATTTCTCAATGCTAATTGAATTTCTACTCTATTCTCTCGTAGATGGAGAGAACACGTGCTTCTTCATCCACTGATCAATAGCCCGAGTCCCCAGTGGCAGTACTACGAGGGGCACACGACGAGGTCGAGGCCGTGCTAGAGGCCGAGGCAGGGGCAGAGCTCAGCCTAGAGCTGCAGCACCAGCGGTCGAGCCTTAGGTAGAGTTTGCTAATGAGGTTCCGGTCCGAACAACTCCGGTAGGGCCAGCTCAGGTTCCCAAGGGGTTCATCGCTACCCCAGTACTCCAAGATGCTCTGGTCCGTCTAATGGGACTCATGGAGAGTGTCGCTCAAGCAGGGCTATTTCCTGCAGCACCAGCCGTCTCTTAGGCTGGGGGAGGAGTCCAGACTCCCATTACTTGCACTCCAGAGCAGATGGCTTCTCAATTGCAGACTCCAGCAGCTCAGACAGCTAGGGTAGTTCAGCCGGGTGTTGTGGCTCAGACTGGTGATGCGGAAGCTATGTCTGTTGATGCTTTGTGGAGGTTGGACAGGTTCACCAAGCTTTTCACTACTACTTATAGCGGTACATCTTCAGAGGATCCCCAGGACTATTTGGATAGCTGTCACGAGGTTCTATGGAACATGGGAAGAGTAGAGACCAATGGGGTCGACTTTGATACTTTTCGTCTGGCGGGTTCCCCCAAGACTTGGTGGAGAGATTATTGTTTCACTAGACCAGCTGGATCACCGCCTTTGACTTGGGCCTAGTTCTCTTAGTTTTTTCTGGAGAAGTTTCTTCCTATCACTCAGAGAGAGGATTATCGGAGGCAGTTTCAACGTCTCCAGCATGGTTCTATGACTGTCACTTAGTACAAGACCAGATTCATTACCTTGTATCGTCATGCTTTTATGATACTTCCCACCGAGAGAGAGAGGGTGAGGAGATTTATTGGGGACTAACTCAGCCGATCATATTGCAGATGGCTAAGGAGAGAGAGAGAGTGATATTTCTTTCCAAGATGCAGCCAATGTGTCTAGACGAGTTGAGATGGTTCTATTACAGGGGAGTGGACAATGGTCTGACAAGAGGCCCCATCATTTTGGCAAGTTTAGTGGTGCCTCATCTGGAGGCAGCGATTCTTCTGGTAAGGGCCATCCTCCTAGGCTATATCATTCAGCACTCCAGGCTTCTCACGGTGCTCTAGGTGTCTGTGGTTCTCATATGCAGTATTCTGATTAGTTTCCCTACAAAGCACCACCAGCTCCTATCAGTGCACCGCCGCTTAAGAGTTTTTAGGGTGGTTACTCAGGTCGTCAGGGTCAGTTACAGGGCCAGCAACCTCAGCAGCCGAGGACTAGTTATACTTGTGGTGATTCGAGGAACATTTCTAGATTTTTCCCTCGAGCCTCGAGAAGTTCTCAGCATCGGGGTTCTCGTGCCATGGTTCCAGCACCGGGTATTCCACCGCCTTCTCAACCGGCTAGAGGTGGGGGTCGAGGTGTTAGAGGTGGAGTTCAGGCCATTAGAGGTGGAGGTCATGCCGCTAGAGGTAGATGTCAGCCAGTAGGAGGTCGTCCCAGGGATGTAGTTCAGATTGGTGGGGCTCAGCATTGATGTTTTGTGATTCCAGCCAGACTTGAGGCTGAGGCCTCTGATGCAGTTATCACATGTACAGTTTTGGTTTGCAGCAGGGATGCTTCAGGTCTATTTGATCCAGGGTCCATATATTCCTATGTATCATCTTATTTTTCCCCTTATTTGATTGTGCTTCGTGATTCTCAGAGTGCTCCTGGTGTGTAGTGGTTATTGGGGGTCTTGAGACTAGTGTAGATCTCTTACTTCTTGATATGGTAGATATCGATGCAATTTTGGGGATGGATTGGTTTTCGCCTTATCATGCCATATTGGACTGTCACGCCAAGACTGTGACCTTAGCATTGCTGGGGTTGCCTCGACTGGAGTCGATAGGGACTCCTTGTCATTCTTCCAGCACCGTTATCTCTTATATGAAGGCTCGACGCATGGTCGAGAAGGGGTGTTTGGCCTATTTAGCTTATGTTCGTGATTCTAGTGTTGAGGTTACTTCTATGGATTTTGTGCCCGTTGTCCGTGAGTTTCCAGAGGTGTTTCCTGTAGACCTGTCGGGTATGCCACCCGACAGGGATATTGACTTTTGCATTGATTTGGCTCCGGGCACTCCACCCATTTCTATCCTGCCATATCGTATGGCCCCACTAGAGTTGAAGGAGTTGAACGAACAGTTGCAGGATTTGCTTGATAAAGGATTTATTAGGCACAATGTCTCGCCTTAGGGTGCACCGGTGTTATTTGTTAAGAAGAAGGACAGATCGATGAGGTTATGCATAGATTATCGGAAATTGAACAAGGTTACCATCAAGAACAAGTATCCATTTCCGAGGATTGATGACTTATTTGATCAGCTTCAGGGTGCCAAGGTATTTTCGAAGATTGATTTGAGATCTAACTACCATCAGTTGAGGATTAGGGCATACGATATCCCTAAGATGACCTTTCGCACTCGGTAAGGGCATTATGAGTTTTTAGTAATGTCATTCGGGTTGACAAATGCCCCAACAGCTTTCATGGACTTGATGAATCGAGTGTTCAGGCTTTATTTGGATTCCTTCGTGATTTTCTTCATTGATGATATTCTGGTTTGTTCCCGCAACCGGGAGGAGCATGAGCAACACGTTAGAGTCGTTCTCCAGACTCTGAAGGACAATCAGTTATATGCTATGTTTTCAAAATGTGAGTTTTGGTTGAGTTCAGTTGCGTTCTTGGGTCCTGTTGTGTCAGCAGAGGGTATTCAGGTTCCTAAGAAGATTTCGGCCGTCAAGGATTGGCCTAGACCCACATCAGCCACAGAGATCTAGAGTTTCTTGGGTTTGGCAAGTTATTACCATCGATTTGTGGAGGGGTTTTTGTCTATTGCAGCCCCGATGACTAAGTTGACTCAAAAGGGTGCCCAGTTCAGGTGGTCAGATGAGTGTGAGGCGAGATTTCATAAGCTCAGGATAGCTTTGACTACGGCGCCAGTGTTGGTTTTCCCCACAGATTCAGGGCCATATACTTTGTATTATGATGCATCTCGTGTTTGACTTGGTGCGGTGTTGATGCAGGTTGGCAAGGTCATTGCATATGCTTCACGACAGTTGAAGATCCACGAGAAGTTTTATCCAGTTCATGATTTGGAGCTAGCAGCCATTGTGCACGCGCTGAAGATTTGGAGGCATTATCTATATGGCACGTCATGTGAGGTTTTCATGGATCACAAGAGTTTGCAATACTTGTTCAAGCAAAAAGAGTTGAATTTGAGGCAGAGGAGATAGTTGGAGATGTTGAAAGACTATGACATCACCATCTTGTATCATCCGGGGAAGGCCAATGTGGGGGCTGATGCTTTGAGTAGGAAGTCAGCCAATATGGGTATCCTTGCATGTATTCCGGTCGGGAAGAGACCGCTTGCTTTGGATGTTCAGGATTTAGCCAATCAGTTTGTGAGATTGAATGTTTCTGAGCCTGGCCGTGTTCTAGCTTATATAGTTGCTCGTTCTTCATTATTTGATCGTATTCGAGGTCGGCAGTATGATGATTCTCATCTACTTGTCCTTAGGGACATGATGCGACACGGTGGTGCCAAGCAGGTCACAGTTGGGGATGATGGAGTTTTATGGATGCAGGGTCGTATTTGTGTGCCCAATGTGGATGAAATTCGTGAGTTGATATTAGAGGAGGCCCATAGTTCCCGGTACTCCATTCATCTGGGCATCGCAAAGATGTATCAGGATTTGCGGCAGCATTATTGGTGGAGGAGGATGAAGAATGATATTGTAGCGTATGTAGCTTGGTGTTTGAATCAACAGGTAAAGTACGAGCATCAGAGGCTTGGTGGATTGTTGCAGCAGATCGAGATTCCTGAGTGGAAGTGGTAGCGTATCACCATGGATTTCGTTGTTAGACTCCCACAGACTCAGAGGAAGTTCGATGCAGTATGGGTTATTGTGGATAGGCTGACCAAGTCAGCGCATTTCATTCTTGTGGCAGTTTTCTATTCTTCTGAGAGATTGGCCGAGATCTACATTAGGGAGATTATTCGTCTTCATGGTGTGCCCGTGTCTATTATTTCTGATCGAGGTATGTAGTTTACCTGGTATTTCTGGAGGGCAGGTCAGCGTGAGTTGGGCATGCGGGTCGAGTTGAGCACATCATTTCATCCTTAGACGGACGGACAGTCCAAGCATACTATTCAAGTTTTGAAGGATATGCTCTGTGCCTGTGTCATTGACTTCTGAGGTTCTTAGGATCAGTTCTTTTCATTAGTTGGGTTTGCCTACAACAACAGCTATCAGTCGAGCATTCAGATGGCTCCCAATGAGGCATTATATGGTAGGCGGTGTCGTTCGTCTGTTGGATGGTTTGAGTCGGGAGAGGCTCGGTTGTTGGGTACAGACTTGGTGCAGGATGCCTTGGATAAGGTTAAGATTATTCAGGATAGACTTCGTACATCTTAGTCTAGACAGAAGAGTTATGCCGACCACATAGTTCGTGATGTGGCATTCATGGTTCGATAGCAGGTGTTGCTTCGGGTGTCACCCATGAAGGGCGTGATGAGATTTGGGAAGAAGGGAAAGCAAAGCCCAAGGTACATCGTTCCTTTTGAGATCCTTGACAAAGTTGGAGAGGTTTCTTACAGACTTGCATTGCCACTGAGTTTATCAGTTGTGCATCCAGTGTTTCATGTGTCTATGCTTCGGAAGTATCACGGGGATCCATTGGACAAGGACTTGACCTATGAGGAGGAGTCGGTAGCTATTCTAGACCGGAAAGTTCGTCTATTGAGATCGAAGAGCTATCCTTCGGTTCGTGTTCAGTGGAGAGGCTAGCCTACCGAGGAAGCTACGTGGGAGTCCGAGTCTGATATGCGGAGCCGGTATCCCCATCTTTTCCCCCATTCACGTAATTTTCTATGTACGTTCGAGGACGAACGTTTGTACTAGAGGTGGAGAATGTGATGACCTAAAAGATCATCTCTTATTTTAAAAGTCAAAACTGTATTCCGAGGCCTTGAAAACCTCCATTTGTCTCACCTCATTTTGCGTGCACAGTCCGGGCGTATATCCGAAAAGCTTTTATATGGAAAACTGAGAAAAATGCTAATTTTGCCTTTAAAATTAGATTTAAGTTGACTTCGGTCATCATTTTAGGTAAACGGACCCGAACCCGTGATTTAATGGTCTCTGAGAGTCCGTAGGAAAATATGGAACTTGGGCGTATGCCCGGAATTGAATTCCGAGGTCCCAAGCCCGAGAAATGAATTTTTGAAAGAAATTGTTTAACTGAAATTATAAGAGTTATTGGAAATTTGGCTATATTTGAAATTGATGGTATCAGGCCCGTATTTTGGTTCCAGTGCCTGGTACTTGTTTAATATAGTATTGGAGTGGTGCCTGTAAAATTTGGTAAGAAATGGAGGTCATATGACGTGATTCGGACCCATAGTTGTAAAGTTTGAAACTTGGAAAGTTCTTGAGATTTTCCGTTGATTTTGATGCTAAATTCATTGTTTATGATGTTATTTTGACGATTTGATCCCACGAGTAAGTCTGTAAGATATTTTAGGGGTTGTGTGCATGCTTGATTTGGAGCCTCGAAGGCTCGGGTGAGTTTCAGATAAGTATCGGGGTATTTCTGACTTAGAAAATCTTGTGTAAGTTTGATGTATCTAGTGTGTACATTTCTATACTATGAGAACGCATGGTAACCCACACGAATGCGAAGAGGGAATGGGGAAGGGGCCTGGTTTGTTCTACGCGAACGCGTAGCCATGGAAGCGAACGCGGAGCATATGGGGCCTGCTTTACGCGAACGCGTCCGGCTATGTGCGAACACATAACTTTAGGAAGGGCGCTGGTCAGGGATTTGGGTAAGCCTATTCGAACGCAGTCCGTGTACGCGAACGCGAAGGCAGGCCTAGGCCAAGCCTTCGCGGACGCGTAGCCTTACCCGCGAATGCGGAAGTCCTCCTGAGGCAGTGCTTTGCGAACGCGTCAGGGTTCACGCGAATGCAATGAACACTGGCGCCCATCACTTAAAAAAGTAGAAAAACGGGAATTAGACCATAACTTCATATTTTCAAAACCAAGGAAGCTTAGGGGCAATTCTTGAACGGAGACTTCACCGCCAGGTCATAGGTTTGTGTTCCTAAACTCATTTTCTTCATTTTCCATTAACACCCATTAGATTTCTAGGCCTAAATCTTGTTCTTCAAGGGTAGAAATTTGGGATTTTTGGAGAATTAGGGACTTTCAAATTTGGGAATTTAGACCTCGATTTAAGGTCGGATTCCTAAACTAATTACATATTCGGGCTTGTGGGTGAATGGGTGATCAAGTTATGGTCCGAACCTCATATTTTTACCAAGCGGGCCCGGGGTCGATTTGTGACTTTTTGGGAAGAATGATAGAAAACCTACAATTAATCATTAGGGTTGAATTATTTAGTATTTATTAACAAATCACCGTTTATTTTATTATTATATCTGGTAAACTGCTAAGAATAAAGGAACAAGATAAAATAACCGGTAATGTTGGCTTACCTAGTGGGTTCAATATTAGGCGCATCACGGTCCCGATGGTGGAAAATTCGGGTCGTAACAAATAGATAGAATCTTCATCATGTCAATGAACTTTTTGAATTGATTCTTGCCATTTTTCTTGGCAAGTCTATGAGGGTAAGGAGGACAGGAGGAGGAGGACTTGGCATTGGTGCCTTAGCCTTTGGCACTATCGGTTCCGGTATGTCAACAATGTGCTCCTTATACGGGTTCACTTCTTCTTGAGTCTTCTCCACATTGTCATCAATATCAATTCTTACTTCGTCATTTGCTTGCACCAAATTGTTCAGGATCTCGTCTTCTTGTACCACTTGCTCATCATCCATAATTTTTCTTTGACTTGAGGTGGGTACATCCCCGCTTTTTTCGCTCCTTGTAGTAACGACCATGGCATTGGGTTGAGCATAATAGCGACCGAACCGAAAAAAACCGGCCAAACCAAAAAATTCCATTTATTCGGTTTCGATTTTTCAGTTTATTCGATCAGTTTGCGATTTATAATTTTAAAAAATTTGTGTTCGATTCGATGGTGAATTTTAATGGTTCGGTTTCCGATTTAACCGAAAAACCGAATTTCTGTAGAGGTGGAAAGGCATCATTGTGTAGGCAAAGAAAGTGAATCAAGACATTAATAATGCATTATTCCCACACGCATTGATCGGCTATTATGTCGACACATTTTAGGAAATGTGAATCCTTGATAATATGGTGATGTAAAACGCATTGATCGGCTTCCGTTGATTTTAGCTTAACAAGTCTTTTTCTTTTCTTTTCTTTTTTTTACCAAAGAAAATATTCAATTTCTTAAAATAATCGTATTAGTAGTGGTTAAAGATTTAAAGTGGCTCATTATTTTTGAAAGAGAAATAAACTTCAGAAGATGGGTAAAAAGATTAATTACACTAACATCTCAGATAATTGTACATAGTATTAGTATATAATTACTATTTTTTTTTTTTGGAAGCTTTGAAGTGATAAGTGGAAATAAAGTATGCCTTTTAATATTTATGAACACCTAGCTAGCTAGATTTGTCCCCACAGATATTCGTTTAGCTATCTTTTGAAGCTTTCCATATTCCATGCTCTATGAAATCATTGGCATTATAGGCTGCACTTTATTCTTCATTTGCATCAATAAATTTTGATTTGTTTTCTTCTTTTTTTGGGCTTTAAATTAGCTTTGGATAAGCATATTTAGATTCACACAAAGGAGAAGATCCTATGTTAGTATGCATGCTATGTTTTTCACTCAAAATCTAGTTTTTTTTGTTGCAGCAAAGTACTCCGTTCGTTTTATTTTATATAATTATGTTTGATTAATCATGAAATTTAAGAAATACATAAATATTTTTTTAAGTTTGTAGCCTTATATAAATTACCATAATATTTGTGTGACTATAAAACTTTTGAAACTTGTCGTCTTAAATATATCGAAACAATTATGATGATAAACGTTTGTCGCTAAATTTTTTTTTTGCCATGACTTGAAACCGAAAACTGAACCTTGTCGCGCCCCCTTTTTTTTCAACTCCTTCTTTCGGATCGGTCAGGGTTGTTGACATTATTGGGACAACTCGTTTTCTTTTGGGAAAGGGGGTATGCAAGGAATTGGAGAGTCGCCACCTAACGAGTTAAGGTGCGTTAGAGCATCTATTAAGGGTCATTTACAAACATAGACTTGGATAACCAGAGATAGGTAAGGGCTTGAAATTACTCCAAGGGAAAGGTGTTAGGCACCCCGCATAGTCTAAAATTGTGGTTCCCGGTCAAACAACTTTATGAATTTAAGCAAGTAACAAATAGGCAGTTAAAGTTTAAAGGAGTAAGGTTTTGAGAGAATTCGCAGTCTAAGCACACATGTGAAAGTATCCTCTAAAAGATTAAAGCTTGAAGAGGGTTTTTGAAAGAGTTACAATTTAAACACATATGCAAAGGATAGGGGAAGTCCTAGGTTATTTATCATATAGGATCACATCAATACAATGCCCGGTAATCACTCTTCAGAAGAGGGGCTACACGTGGCATTAGCGCACCGGTCATCATGTCCATATCTACGCTTCCCACCCCTTAGAGGTTATTAAAGCGAGTTTTATTTAGCGACCTCTATGTGTGTCTTTACCCGTCCCTTCTTAATGGTCCCGGAGGAATTTAGGACCTCTACCTATGGGCAGTTCTAAACAGACCCCTAAGGTGTAAAGGAGAAAATACTGAGGCGACAAGCAATAACATATAGGAATTCAGCAAATAGTACAGGAAAGAACAGATAAAAGGTTCAGGTTCACCTCCACATGTAATACATATAAGCAGCACGACTCAAACACAAATAACGGCAGTAGAATCCTAGGACATGGTATCTAGGTGAGTATCAGATCACAAGGAGCATGCAGATTTATTTATAACCCAGAAATAGAGGTCTAACCAGTTTGCCTACCAATTTTAAAACATGTTAAGCATTAGGCAGCATGCGCGAAGAAGCAAATTCCCAATTTTAGCAATTTTAATCACCTAAGGCTTGCCTTGGCGTAGGACAGTGTACAATAGTTACCAAACGTATTAAGGAAAAAACTGTTATAAATTGTTTTACCTAAACATGTTGTTCTAGGTGCTGCAAAGTACATGATTACTTCCAGTTATTTTGAAACTGTATGAAACTGTTTTTATGTCATCCTTTGTGCATCAATAGTTAACTAAGTATAGTTGAACGAGAGAGACCCTAGAACATGATATCTAGCATGCACGTATAAGGTAGGATGATTTATATGCAGAACTCCTAAAAGCAGGTTATCTAAATGCACAACGCGTTTTCAGGATATGCAAAGTTCCTTAAAGCAGGATTCCTAAATGCACAGTAGTTACAGCATTAGGCACGGTTTCAAAATATGCATAAGTGACAGTTTATTTTAGTGTTGTTATTTACCCTAGATACAATATTTCTAAGTGCACAACATGGTTATAGCATTATGAGACATGATTGCACGAATAATGACTTATATTAATGTGTTTATCCTAGAACAGGATTTCTAAGTGATGATAGTACCAAAAGGAGATGCTGAAACAATGTGAAAGACGTAAAGCATGATATCTAATGTGTATGTATAAGGAAGAGTGGTTTATATGCAAAATTTCTAAAGAAGGATTTCTAGATGCTAAGCAGGTTACAACATTATTAGACATGATCTCAAATTATGCATAGTTTGTGTCAACATTGTCATTTATCCTAAAGACAGGATTTCTAAGTGATAAAGCAGTAATGTTAAAATGAGATGCTGAGAAATAGAATATATGAAACCAAGGAGGCATGGTATCTAATTCATGATACGCTTTGCACACATTATTCCTAAATATGAATTCTATTGCGCACAAAAGGAATGTAAACCTAGGAGCATGGTTTCTACCCTTTGATATTTATGACATGTATAGCTACCCTTCCCCTTTTCACTATCCATCCCCAATATTTGTTTACAATAAATTATTATAAACCATTATTGAAAGAATTACATAAACAGATAAGAAAAATAAGAAGCTATACTATAGTGAGCCTACCAATAGGCCCAAATTTCCAGAGTTCCAATGCCAAGTGGTGTTCACAGCCTTTCACATAATCCGGGTGTGTCAGAGTTCCCTAAGGACCTCAAGGGATCCCGGGTAGTGCTCACACCCAGATTTCATAACCATGGTTGAGTAAGTGTAGTGTGGAAGAGTCAGCTCTAAAGTATCAGAGTTTAGAGGGACCTCATATGGATCCCAAAGTAGTCACACATTAGAGGGGCCGAACTTAGATGTCTAAGAATAGAGTGAGAGTGCTTGACATAGTTTGAAACGATATGAGTAGGAAAATAGTTTATACAAGAAAGACTAGTTCCAAATGAGTAATGCAAAACAGTAAAAGACTTTATTAAACAAAAATAGTTTGAAAAGAGTAGGGCAATGAGAGCAAACACCATTCCCATTTAAGGATCAGAACAACACACATAGAACAAAGACTAAGACAAGTTCAACAACAACAAACATGGTGATGAAGGATTGGGGACAAGTATAGAGCATATAGGGGTAAGCACATAGTAGGCAGAGATGCACATATGTACTAAGTCAAGGAAGTTCTAAGGGAATTCAAAGGGGGTTAGGATACAATAGGCATTTCGGAATTACAAAGAACAAAGCAATCATAAAGTGCAGCTTGCTTTAGCGTAGAAGTTCAGGCCAGTAATCAGAGAAGCATAAGTAAAGCAGAATCAGTGAAGTATACTAAATGGGGGTATCGGTACATAAGCATGCTGAGTTATAATAGAGGGGGATACATGACATGTAAAATAAATAACAATGCTGCCAGGTTAAGTACAAACATCACAACAAAACCACAAGTAAAGGCATATGAGAAACATGATGAATTGAAACACCAAAAGAAACATGTTGTTTTTGAGACTTTTAGAATGAAATTAGGACATACAAGTATAGGAGATAACAAGCACAGAATGAAGAGTAGTAAATTAACCAGCCTTGGCTTGCATCCGACTGGTAATAGCAAGTAACCAGAAGGAGAGCAGAATAGAGTATTTTTTTGTATAAGAGAGAGTTTTGAACAATGTGTGTTCGTGTCTTGTGCTAGTGAAAGACAACATGCAAAAAAATAAGGTAAAACTAATAGTTCAACAGTAATTATAGAAGTATATACTAATTAGAATCCAATTAGTATAAACACTTCCTTTAATTATGGAATCATAATCAAACGGTAATAGACAGTGATACCATAAGGAAAGAAAATCATATAAGGCTGATTGTACATATAAGGAAATAGCATAAGCATAGCATAGTATAGAGCATGTAAGTAAGGCCACATTCAGAATCCTATTTAAGGCAAATATATACGAATTAGTTTTATAGCAAAATCAGCCAGAGAAATANGGTAGTCTTAGTGTTTAATTATGGTAGTAGGCGATCCAGATTAAACAAGGGGTTGGGCCGGGTTGTTAAGGCATTGGGCCTAGGTGTTTGGGTTATTTTAATTGGGCTGGGGGTCAGATTAATTTAGGCTATAATAAAATAAAAGGGGCTAGTCGTTAAATATCCAATTAACTAAAATAATTTATAAAATAGCTGAATAATTGTAAAAATTAAATTCATGCTTAGAAAATAATTTAACATGATTACTTAGTATTTTAAAAAATACAAATGGTTAATTACTGGATAAAAATAGTACAAAATCATATGATTGGGCTATAATTGCAAGGTTACTGCAATTATAGCCAAAAGGTACTAATTTGGCTACTTGTGAAATAATTTGACCTTAGTAGGACCAAAAAAAATAATTTAACTCAAGAAATACTTTGAAATAATTTGTAATGCCATTTTGCAATTATTTATTGGNTCCCAAAGTAGTCACACATTAGAGGGGCCGAACTTAGATGTCTAAGAATAGAGTGAGAGTGCTTGACATAGTTTGAAACGATATGAGTAGGAAAATAGTTTATACAAGAAAGACTAGTTCCAAATGAGTAATGCAAAACAGTAAAAGACTTTATTAAACAAAAATAGTTTGAAAAGAGTAGGGCAATGAGAGCAAACACCATTCCCATTTAAGGATCAGAACAACACACATAGAACAAAGACTAAGACAAGTTCAACAACAACAAACATGGTGATGAAGGATTGGGGACAAGTATAGAGCATATAGGGGTAAGCACATAGTAGGCAGAGATGCACATATGTACTAAGTCAAGGAAGTTCTAAGGGAATTCAAAGGGGGTTAGGATACAATAGGCATTTCGGAATTACAAAGAACAAAGCAATCATAAAGTGCAGCTTGCTTTAGCGTAGAAGTTCAGGCCAGTAATCAGAGAAGCATAAGTAAAGCAGAATCAGTGAAGTATACTAAATGGGGGTATCGGTACATAAGCATGCTGAGTTATAATAGAGGGGGATACATGACATGTAAAATAAATAACAATGCTGCCAGGTTAAGTACAAACATCACAACAAAACCACAAGTAAAGGCATATGAGAAACATGATGAATTGAAACACCAAAAGAAACATGTTGTTTTTGAGACTTTTAGAATGAAATTAGGACATACAAGTATAGGAGATAACAAGCACAGAATGAAGAGTAGTAAATTAACCAGCCTTGGCTTGCATCCGACTGGTAATAGCAAGTAACCAGAAGGAGAGCAGAATAGAGTATTTTTTTGTATAAGAGAGAGTTTTGAACAATGTGTGTTCGTGTCTTGTGCTAGTGAAAGACAACATGCAAAAAAATAAGGTAAAACTAATAGTTCAACAGTAATTATAGAAGTATATACTAATTAGAATCCAATTAGTATAAACACTTCCTTTAATTATGGAATCATAATCAAACGGTAATAGACAGTGATACCATAAGGAAAGAAAATCATATAAGGCTGATTGTACATATAAGGAAATAGCATAAGCATAGCATAGTATAGAGCATGTAAGTAAGGCCACATTCAGAATCCTATTTAAGGCAAATATATACGAATTAGTTTTATAGCAAAATCAGCCAGAGAAATAAGGCAAGAGAAAATTTAAATCCTGGAAATCAGTAAGGAGATCCTCGAGTGAGGTTCTAATTACAGGAAATCAGCATCCTAATTAAGAAAAATGCTAGAGAATCAGTAGAGAATATCATGCAAGGTCAATGAAGAACCAATCACAGGGATTCAAAGACTCACAAATAGAAAACAATACTGACTTGGGGGAAATCTGCACAAGATTATGAGAACAAACAGAATAAACTCATAATAGGCGAAAATCAGAAATCCTAACAAGCAAACATAGTGTAAAATCACATAAATCAGGGGTTCACATGGAGCATGGCCTAAAATAACAGAATGAATGTAATACAGGCAGGAGAAGTGAAGATTCAGAGACATTGACGAACAAAAAATAGAGTAGAACCACACAATAAGCAGGAATAATAGCATCCAGAAACGCTAACAAGCAAACATAGGGTAAAAGTCATGAAATCACAGAGTATTCACGAGAACACAGTAAACATAATAGAACAGGTAAACATATTATTGAAAACAAACTCAGAACCACATATTAAAACCAAGAACTTTGGGGTTTTTAACAAAAACATGAATCAACAAAAGGGGAAAAACTCAAATAAACACTTAGACATAATAAAATCACGGGATAACACAACAAAATCATAAAGAAGAACTATTTTGAAACAGAGTTTAAGAACCCTAGTTTTGAAGATGAAGAGTCACTTTAAGAAAAGCGGAAAAAACCTTTGAAAATGACCAAAGAGCTCATAATATGCCAAGATCTATCACAGATCTAAGAATAATCAGATACTAATAGTTAGGATTTCATAGAGACAACTTAAAGAGAAGGAAATAAGATCTTACTCGGACGGCCTAGAATGGCCGGAAAATGACATGAGGAAACCTGGGAGGTTAGTTGATCGCCGGCTGGTTCTCTTGAGGACCTCAAAGGCAACATCAACCCCGTGTAGGAGGAGAACCATGGGTTGGGGGTGGTGGTGAGACCACCATGGTTACCGGCAAAGCAACGGCCGGTGAGGGGAGCTAGGTTTAGCAGGGAGCGTCTTGAGAGAGATGAGAGATATGTAACGGTGGAGTGAAAGAGAGAATGGGGGGGGGGGGGGGG